>JAACJT020000013.1:5762436-5799921 GCA_009936485.2 Gymnarchus niloticus | reverse complement strand
GGAGGGATGCTCAACGTTTTATACAGCAAACCGCGCATCCGTAAGAGGAGGGAGGGATGCTCAACGTTTTATACAGCAAACCGCGCATCCGTAAGAGGAGGGAGGGATGCTCAACGTTTTATACAGCTAACTGTGCATCCATAAGGTACATGCTATTTATAGGGTGTTGACTACCGGGGGGCCATTTAAAAATTCTTGTGTTTCAATTGTAAACATTGATCAAACGTGATAATTACCCAAAAAATACAGAAGCAATGGCTCAAGAGCATAGAATCAATACCAAGAGGGGAACAGAGTAGCTATGCAACTGAAATAAACAATTTGTTTTGGAACTGTTACTGTGTTTAGGTCCCATAAAGCAAAATGTATATTTTATCTTAGCATGAAATGATGTTTTCATTGAAATGTGACACGGATGGGAGAAGCTCCTATAAAACTTTCCAAAGATCCCCCTACAGGAGGCTCTGTAGCGCAACGGATAGCGCATTGGACTTCTACTCAAGCATTAGCAGGGTGACTCAAAGGTTGTGGGTTCAAGTCCCCCCAGAGTCACATTTTAGGCAGTGTGTGGATCAGTAAGTTAAAGATCTGTCCCTATGTTCAGAAGGCCATAGACTCAAATCCTGCCACTAGCAGAGTAATCATATCACCAGTAAGTCTTTAACCCATGCTGGGTGTCAGTTGACCCCAAAACCTGCTCTCACCTGTGTAAATATATGGGTAACTGTCATAGACCGCAACTATTGAATTTGCCAGGGAGCTGAATAAAGATCCACTCTTCTCTTATATTCTGCTCGATGACGATCTCTCCTCACTGCGTGTTGGAAACCTCTCAGCCCTCCCCAGTCACCCCCCCGACCCCCCATTGCAGGGCAAGTGTCAACACAGAATAATTTGTGTGCCTGAATTGTGACATTTACAGAGAATTAAGCAAATACCGTGGTCCTCACAAACCTCCTCATTTGCATTTTATTAAGAAGTTAGAAGTATCAGCTGGCCTCAAATTATTCTCAAGCCATCAAGCAAACGATACAAAATCCTCTAAATCGTGTGTCTACTGTGAATTGCCTAATTTTTCCTTGGTGCTGTTGCATGGCACATATATTTAATTAGTTCATAACTATAGTCAAAAATGGAGGAAACGCATCAGAAAGCAATTAAATGCCAGTGAGGCTAATCAATTCAGACGACCTTGTATCTTCCTGCTCATCCTTTTAAAACTTAAAAATTTTAGTAGAGAAATCAGTTCAGACGGGGTTGCAGGAATCTGAAACGTGACTGACACACTAACGAAGTCAGCACGGTATAAAGACTATCCTTCGCTTTACTGACTTTCCATCCCTTTTTCGTAACTGTTTAGCCAGGACAGGCACTCTATCTCAGGAAGCACATGACACAGCCAGGATGGAATGCTTGTCTATCACAGGGCACTCATGGACACACACTTAGTGCAATATAGAGATGCCCATTCCCATGATTATGCACTGTATCAGGAAACTGGAGTAACCCCACACGAACAGAAGAAAAAATTATAATTCCACACAGAGTCAGGGACAAGGACTTGAAGCAGCAAGCCTGGGGGTTTGAAGTGAAAGTGCTACCTACTGTGGCACCTGCATGGGTTTTTCCTTAAATCTGTTAGCACTGGTGTCGGACGTCACCATTTAAATGCAGTATCTTTGTGTTTATCTTCAAGCATGCTCAATGCTCTGTGATTCCAAATCACCCTGGCTGCTCGGGATCGGTGACACACTTCCACTATACGATACAACTCAGCCGGTACGTGCACTAACTTGCCTTGTGGAGGAAATCAAAATACGTTAAACATGACTTTGTAAATGTACACACAAGACTGCACTCATGACACGGTAGGCTGGTTTGGCGACTCTGGCCGCAGTGCTTCGGAGACATTTGTAGTGATTAAGCTCGCGCTATCAAGGGACATTCAGCTCAGCAGTACTGCTCCCATCCCTAAAGAGTGCAGCATTGTGCCAATCACACCCTGAGGCCCCCAGTCAGTAAACGAGGTGTCCTTGTCACCCCTGACTTTTCAGCTCCGTCATAGTTTAGGTTCCTTTGCATGTTACTCTGGACAAGTAGACAATGAACATTGTTTCATATAAATATCAAGCCATTCATCTTCTGTAGCCACTTATGAAGTACAGCATGGTGGTGCATATAAAAACACGATAAAAACGACAGACTAAGACTCATCACATGAACACGGCTAGGATACGGCTGTCAATCACATACGTTGATTACAGTGGCACAGTCAATATGCTTGTTATCGATCCTTTAACCTGGGAAGAACATAAAAAAAAAACCACATTTTCTTATAGTAGAACTTGACATGAATCAGATTAATATTTTAACAAATGACATTTTGAGGTACCTATAATATCTAAAATACTGGGATATAATGATGTTACAGTGCCTTGAAAACATATTCAGCCCCCAGTCCTTTATTCACACAAACAATTGCCACAAACTGGCATTTTAATCAATTTACCAGGGGATTTTTAAATTGGTAAATCAAGCACCCTTTTTCACAATACTACCCCTCCCTCCAAAAAAAATAAAACCTTAACTGAAAAATAAAATTCATCCGAACTGAAACATCAACAATTTGTAAGTATTCATTCTCATTCAGCGCTTGGTCAAACCATCTCTCAGAACTTAGTCTTTTTTTTTTTAATATGTATAAAATTTTTCCACCATGTGACTGAGAAAGATTTGCCCATTCCTCTGTGCAAAAGTGCTCAGGCTATGCCAAGTTAGTAGGGGAGCAGCAGTGGACAGCACTTTTTAGGCCTGACCACAGATGTATGACATGGCTAAGGTCAGGAGTCTGACTGGGCCTCTCAAGGACATTCATTTTCTTCATTTTAAGTCATGCCATTGTTCCTCGTGCAGTGTGCTTTGAGTCATTGCCCTGTTTAAAGACACACTTCCTGCCCAGCTTAAGCTTCCTGGCTACGAGGAGCAGGTATGTCCTCCAGGAATTGTCATCTTCCCATCAGTCCCAACCAAATTGCCAGTCCCTGCTACTGAAAAGCTTCCCCATCACATAATGCTGCCACCAGCACATTTTACCATGGGGACGGTCTTACCTGGCTGACATGCCGTGTTACATCTATGGCATGCATACCACTTTGTGCTCAGGCCAAAAAGTTTTATTTTAGTCTTATCAGACCTCAAGACTTTCTGCTGCATCTTTTCAGTATCATATTACTGTCAATCTTTACTCACTTACCAGGACGTATTGTGTTTTTCAACCAAGACTTCTTCATAGCCACGTCCATGAAAGCCAGCTTTCCACAATGCCATGGATACTGTTGAGTCTTGGACATCATCATCAATCACAGTCACTGACTTCTGCAGCTCAGAGTGACACCTGGCATCAGAGCAGCCTCCCTAACAAGTGCTATTCCCGTTCAGAGTTTGAAGTGTCGAGGGGTGGCCTGACCTCAGCAGTGTGACTGAAGTTTTAGATTTTTTCCACTTCTGAATGATGAACCACTTCAAATGATCCTTTGCTTCTCTACAACAAAAAACCCTGCATTGTTTGTAGTACTACTTCCTGCTCATTTTAATTCGCTTTGTCAAACATCCAGACCCTACTGACAGCAGCGAGAGAGCAGAGATTTGTCCTCGTTGGTTAACTGAGAACAGGTGATCCACCGCTTTCCTACACAGGTGGAAACTATCAACTAATTGGGTGAGTTGGTAAAGTAATGCAGTGCAATTGAGCAAAGTTAGCCTAATATCTACCAAGGGTATGATTCCTTTTTACATGTTACAATTTTGAATTTTACTTTTTGGTAAATGGTTGAAATATTTTCAGTTGCTTTCTTTTGACTTTAGATTTACACTGTTTAGTACATTGACTGAAAAAAAATCTTACTTTAATATATTGTAAGTTTTGAGTCTGAGGCAATAAAATATGAATATAGTTTTGGCCGATAAATACTTTTACAGGGCACCATGTGTGCTTAGTCTATTTTCAATGTCGGACTACGGACTGAAATACTCTAGCAACAGAAATGAGAAATGTCATCAGATCTAACTGATAAAATAAATTTTCTAATAAGGTGCTTTTTTAGACAGATATGACACATAATGATGCTGGAACATAAGATCATGCCTTTGGCAAGGATTTAGTTGGTAATGATTCCATTAGCTTGGGAAATAACAGAAAAATAGTCATTTACCACGCATTCCGTCCAGGGTGTACCACAGCTTTGAGTTAGCCTCCAGGGCCCCTAACCAGAAAAAGTAGTTTGGGGATGGATGGATGGATGGATGGATGGATGGATGGAAATGGTAGCAGAGCCTACTAATGAGGGAGAGATTGAGCTAATGGCTTGTGTGAAAATAGAGGAACACAGAAGCCTGGATCCACAGATATTGGTCCTAAGTTCAAAGAGGGGAACTAAAGGAGTTATTAAGGCTTATTATAGCTGTGATGATACCCATTCACTGTAGAGCTCTACCCAGTCCGTGTCTCTTGTGTTACTGTGGAGACGAAGCTTGGAGGACTGCAGGCAGATGGCAAGCTAATTAGGTGTAATGAAATTCCATTATTAAATTGGTTGTCCCTGATTACGCCATCCCCTCCCCCAGTTTGTGAAATGCATTTCCTGTGTTCTCAGGAAAACCCCCACCCTATCTTCACTCCGGAATTAGTATTCCACACGCAAGCTGGTGCAGCAGACAAAGTGTAGGGTTGGAGTGCTATAAGAATCAGCAGGGAAGACATTCAGCACGGCGGGCCATAATTAGGAGCCCATCCATGATGAACGGTTGAAGGAGACCTTCATCACAAAGGAAAATGTTATGCAAAAGAAGTTATTTACAAGAACAGTTCCTGATATACGGTGGGTGGACAAATTAATGGAAACTCCGAACAATATATGAATATCAAGGACCTCATAAGGACAGAACTGCTTGGAGTCATACAATGCCTGAACTGCGAGTTTCCAGAAAAGCTTCAGCTTCTTTCCCTGAATTTCTGATACAGGTTCAGCGATGGTTGATACCATGAAAGGTATTCGACTTAATCCTGGTGTCCATGAGTCCATTTTTTATTTTGTTTAGCAGTGTGTATGGGGCCATTATCAACTCTGAATATGGTAACATCACATGAGAAGAGTGCTCAGCTGGCCCTGTGGAATTATTCTTTGGCCATTATGCATCCATGCAGAGCAATCCTTGTACCTAATGATTCCCACAAGATGTTTCCCAATACCAACAGACATTGTAGGTTAAAGGCATTCTTACTCCTTCTCCAAACATAAGCCCATTCTGATTTAGAATCAAAGAGTGAACGATAGCTCATCATTCCATCACTTAAGGGTCCAGATTCTGTGTTCCTTAACCCCATGGCATAAGTCTTTGTACATTGACCTTGAATCCAAACAGTTCCCAGATAGCAGCCCAGCTATAAATTCCAGAGTTGGGAAGCCCGCTAAGTGCTGTTCTAGATCAGACTAGATCACGGACATGATGATTTACGTAGTTCTCTGGTCATTTTTGTGGCATTTAGTATCGTGATGCATTTCTGTCTACCGCTCTCAGTAGGCTTTGATTTGCAACCACTCCTCCACTTTGCCAGTGCAGGTTGTTCTATGATATCATAATTTTTGAGACTGTTCCCCATGATGCAGTTAATAATTTTGATAGCAGATGCACCAATAGATCAGGCAGATTATTTGGCTGATTTGGAAATTAGTTAGATGTGCTGTGTTGCTTTGAAATGGCACAAACCAAAGCAGTGATTGTCAGACCTCATGTATAGCTGACACATACAGTTAATTACAACTACACCAATTAAATTAGTCCATTTGTAATTCTGAAATATAGTTACAAAAAAACCTTTTTTCATGTGTTGTGTCCTTTGTTTTTTCCAGCCCACTGTAATTTTCATAAATGTAAACAGGGACTCAGCACTCAATCCTTAACCCTTACCATGACTTTAAAGTGCCGCATTATCTAACTAATTTTCCACACAACCAACAGCCTAAGCAGCTCTTGGAACATACTCTATGAACGTCCCCAAAACATTCCACTGAATAGTGACTAAAGCATCATGCTTATTCAAATACCTTTTATTTATTTACAGTAAATGCACTTAGGCTAACTGGAATCTCAAAGTTGCCCGTAATGTGTGAATGGTGAATGTGACTGCCATCCCGTCCAGGGTGGGCCCCAGCCTTGTGCCCTAAATGGTGGCCATAATGATAATACTTTCTCTCCTTTAGTTACTTAAGAAAAAGAATTGGTTGAGACGTAATAAGTTAAAATGCATGTACTTATCATACACAATCTGAAGGTTTCATTGTCTTTGTAGGCTACACAGATTCTTTGGTACATTTTTCGAGATAATATTAAGACAAAACCTGTTTCGTAGTTGCATTGTATTGCACTCACAAAACATTTATTGCCTGTTCTTATGAGCAAGGCAGGTTGCCAGCGTCGTAGAGCAACATAAGAGAGATTTTATTCATCTGCAGATAGCAATAATTCAAATTTAGCAGGATTTTCTGGGTCAATATCATTCTTGTCTGAATGGGTTTTTGATTCTGAAACTCTTTGTAATGCTATCGAGCAAAGAGTTAGCAATTGCAGAAAACAAACTATCAAGTATGTTTATCTGAGGCAATTGTTGTGTACAAATTGGAAATAGCTGTTTTTTTTCAGATATGTAATTTTTATTCTGGTACTGATGCAAATCAGAAACAATAACTTGCTTAAGTATTCATCTGGGTTGCAGATGCTGGGAATAATAACCACAGATTTATTCGGGATATTTGGTCTGACAAAATTCAACTGAAGCAGCAAAGGTGCAGATTAGCAATCAATTTGCATAATCAAAATGGTAAAAATGGGCCAAATTGAACAGTTTGGTTTGCGTGTTAATGGCTACATTACTAACTCATTATTACCTGTTTAAACTGGAATTGTGTGTGTTACATAATGTCCCTGTCAATTTTGAGCTTGAAACATCTTTTTTTTTCTCCTTCTGTATTTACTTTTTAGCTTAAAGGTGATTCAGACTCTTTCCTGGGAATAAGAGGTGGCATGCAGTCAAGGGGTTACTAGTCTATATGATTGCACACAGACACACCAAGATGAATGTAAAGGAAATACATTATGGAATTATGGATATCAAACCAGACCCTCAAGAGAAAATAGAGAAACCTCCTTTTAGATTCCAAGCAAACCCACGCAAGCCCTGGCATGCCAATCCCTCTCAGCTATGGAGGAATCCCACACAACGAACAACCTGAAAACACTCCTGAGCGCAGATGAAACGGATACAATCACAGGGAGAGGGTGCCAGTTCCTGATGGATTCTAACGTGCCACCGGGCAACTTTGAAGTGACACTGTTACTGCTGATACCGTGCCAGCCTGTACAGGACACTGTATTTACATTCTCAGATTGTTCGTGGCTCTTATGAGACAGAAACTTAGCCCAAATGGCTTTAGGAATACTAATTCTGCAGTGAAGATGGGGTGGGGGTTTTCCTGAGAACACAGGAAATGCATTTCACATTTAGTCATAGCCTTTGTTGCATTGCTTTGACATTACAGGCATGTATGTTTTATATACATGTTTTAAACCAAGATGTGCATGACATTTTCATGAGTGGAGGATTTGTTACCAAACCCTTGATTGAGCAGTTATTTTTTTCCCCTGACTCTCTGTTCTTGTGTATGGCTTTCGGCTGCTCTCGTTTTTCCCATTTGTCTTGTTTTGGTACTGTTTGCTGTATTGCCCTTGCCCACTGTACTCCCTTTGTTTTTTTTCTCCTTGTACTTCTGCCACTGGATCCTCCCTCGTTATGTTACATGTAACAGTTCATGAAATTCACTTTCATGCTCCATTGTTTCTCATTACAACTTAATAATGAGCGTGTTACCCTTTAGCTGATTTTCAGAGAAGGTTAATTCAGGTTATAAAGGGCAGATGAACAATGCAAAACAAACCTAACAGAACAGAACAAAAGTACTCTGAAAGAAACAAAACAGAGCTGAATGCTTTAAATATATTTAAATCACACATGTTTCATATGCAAACAGTGTGCAAATGAGAGTAGAGTATAGCAAAATTTCAGGATTATTCAGATTTGCTTCAGATTGAGGCCTCCTGCGGCCTTCAAGCTTGTGTTTGACTGCCCCGCGGTTTTGGTACACCAACAAATGAGCGATTCCAGACAACGATACCAAGTTTATTTTTATCTTTGGTGCAAGAATTCAAACAAGCTGAAGTTCCTTTGTTCTGGCACATTCTCCATATTTGTACGTGGGGACAAAAGTTCAAGTTTATTCTCAGTTATACTGTTTGTCAGATATCAGCCTTTAAGTGCTCCCTTGTGTCAGCTACAGCAGAAAACAATGCAGTGAAGCTAAAATGTAAATTTATTGTAGGAGTTATGCTCACAGTTTTGAATAGAGATCTTAAATGTTGTATGCCATTATATGTTTCTTTGAAATAACCATGTTTATTAGAGCTTCTGAGGTTTCCAAATTAATCACCAGTAGTCAGACAGTGAACAGGAAAAGTCATATAACATAATGTCAGGCTAATTAGCATATGTAAGGAACGCCAGGGTGTTTGTCAGGGACCAATCAACAGCCCGGCTCGCTTTGGAGCGCTAAGCTGTATGGCTTCTTGTCTGCCTGAATTCTTGCGTGCTCCAAGGTCCTTAGCAGAGCAGGTGCCGAAACAGCACGTAATTCTGAACCCTTCCGCTACAATTCATTCTCCTAGGAATCTCAAGACATGTTTTGGGAGCCTTAGTTGAAGAGGTAGGCTAGTTTCCAAATTAAGCCTGATGTTACTTTACATTGTGGACTGGTCTCTTGTGATTTAACTTCCTGTAGGCACAGGAAGTTATTGGAGATACACCATTTAATCTAAAGACAAAAGTGAAAAGAAATGGCCTATAAACAGCTATGTAGTCAGTTCACAGAGCTTATGTGGTTAAAAAAAAGCAGGAGCAGAGAGTGAACTCGGCAGGATTTCTCCCTGGAGCTAACTGAATATAACTAAATTCAGCAGGTTTTCAGACAAGTCAGCTGGTCATAAATTCCCATTAGAATTACATGGAAAAGTGGTCCTTATTAAGTTAACTTTAGCCATGGAAGAATAGTGTAACATAAGCTAAGGGTCATCAATTCACATTCTCACCCGAGTTAATGTAAATCATTAATCAAGCCGCAACATTTGTATTATGATGTTTCTACACCCACAAACCATCCATTAACGCCGTGAGTATTACTGTATGCATGTCTTCAGCGAAAAGTCCTGCCAGTCACTGTCTTGGGGGTGGGGGAATGCTGGAGTAAGTCCAAAAAAGGACAACATGAAGTCATTGCACCCAGGCTGCAACAAGCAACAGAAGCTGAAAACAAATTGTTAAACAGAGAGAACTAGACTGCAGATGGTGGGAGTGAGATGTGGAGCGACCTCTTTTTGAAGGAGCCGGGGTGATTAGATGTTTCTGCTTCAGTAGCACACATTAGCCAAGTCTGTAAACAAAGCCTTTAAGACAACCGTATCCAAGTTGCTTTTGGATGAAGTTGGTAACCAAAGTCCACATATGAAATTTAAATGAGAAAACACAAACTATGTTGTTTGGCAAAATTTGTCGTAGACTTCTTCCGAGTCTCCATGAGTCAGAAAGGATCTGGTCCTTAAAAGTTTGTTATTATGCAACGGAAAAGTACGCAAACGTGGGAGTAGAGGCCCCAGCCTGTCACTGTTTCTCATGAAGTTGACAGATCTGGAGAATGCAGAAAGAAATATCCAGCCATCCATCCATCTTCCATAACAAGGTAGCAGAACACATGAGGCGAGGGACATCCTGGTGAAGATTCCAGTCTTTCATGGAGCATGCAAACCCCACTCACAGAAGGGGGGTGGGAATCAAACCCATAACCCTGGAGGGGTGAGACAAAAGTACTATCCACTTTATTCTTTGAGTAAAGTCACAAATGTATTACTGCTAAATAGCACAGAAACACTACTTTGTGGACATCCTCTATTCTATTGATATACATTTTTCTGTATATTTATATATAAGCAGGAGATATGAGAAAATCTATCATTTATAGGTTGTGTGTCTTTTGGACTTTTCTACCTCTGATTAAGAGATGCAACCTAATCGTTTCACAAAATGTGAGGGATTTACTTCATTTAGAATTAATCGTTAATGATCACACCGTTGAGTGAGGCAGCCAGATTTATTGTTAAACACATTGGGATTCCTCAGTAATAAACATCTTGTTGTGGCTTGGCATCTTCTTTCACCCCTCTCATGGACACTGAGGTCACCAAGATCATTCTCATCAGTGCACCCATATCTGTCCACTGGACCCTATGACCTCATATCTTCTTTAAGCTATCACTCCTACACTCACACACCTAATCAACACTTCACTCACTACTGGTACATTCACCATGACATTTAAGCAGGCTCGAGTCACTCCTTTCCTTAAGAAACCTACACTTGATACTCCACAACAAGGAAATTACAGACCTGTCATACTGTTGAACATGCTGCCTTCACTCAAGATTCCAACTCCGTCACGTAGAATAACCTGCTAGATGCTCACTAGTTTGGCTTCAGGCTTGGACACTCTACCAAGACCACCCTCCTGACCCTCCTGCTCTGTGAGCTGCAAGAGCTTCATCTCAGTCCCCCATCCTCATCCTCCTTGACTATTCTGCTGCATTTGGCACAGTAAACTACTAGGTCCTCTTGTCCAACCTTTCCTGCCTTGGCATCACATGGATGCCTCTGAGACAGTTTAATTCTTACCTATCAGGCAGATCATTCCAAGTGTCCTGAGTTTGTGAGGTGTCCAAGTCAGATCAGCTAACAACCGGTGTGCCTCAGGGCACAGTCTTTGGTCCCTTTCTCATCTTTCTCTATATTTACCTCTCTAGGTGCAACCATCCAGTAGCATGGCTTCTAGCACTACTATGCTGACAACATACAGCTTTACCCTTACCTGACTCTTCATCCAGACTATGCCTTGCTGACATCACTGCCTGGATGAAGAATCATCACTTCTAGCTGGAAGTCTCCAAGACCGAGTTTCTTGTCTTCCAGGGCAACTCGACTGTTCAACGTGACATCTCCATACAACTCAGGTCTTCAACATTACCCTTGTCAAAGTCTGCTAGGAACTAGGGGTAACGATAGATGACCAACTACACTTTGCTGAACACATTTTTTCAGTCTCCCATTCCTGTAAGTTTGTGCTATAAAACATCAAGAAGATCAGGCCATATCTGTCAGAAAATGCAACTCAGCTACTTGCCCAGGCACTTGCCATCTCCTGGCTAGACCATTGCAATTTCTTGCTGGTTGGGCTACTGGCTTGCGCTGTCAAGCCACTCCAGATGATCCAGAATGCAGAAACATATCTGGCATTCAACTAGCCCAAATGCTCCCATGTCACATGAAACTTTGTCTCTATTCACTGGCTTCGTATAGATGCTCACATCAAGTTCAAGTCTCTGATGCTGGCCGTCAGAAACATCAATGGACTGGTGCCCACATCCAATGAATCACTCCTCAAGACCTACAATCCACCTCCTCCATTTCCCTCAGCAGACCAATGCTATCTGGTAATCCTCCACATGAGAAGTCTCATTGCAGACAATTCTCATGTTGTGGTCCTTCGATGTTGGAACAAGCTGCCCATTTACAGCCAATTTTCAGACTCCCTGTCAATCTTCAAGAAATGCCCCATGGCTCATCTCATCCGAGAACATGTCTAACTCGTCCAATGACTGAGCTCTCCTGACACGGACTCCCACTTCAAGTTATTATCTTTCATTGTTTTTATGCTGATCCACTGGGACTTCATGATTTGACTGTAAATACCTTCTGGTGGGAAAGATGTTGCATAACTCTTACTCCAAGCCTAGCCTAAACTTTGTTGCTGGACCCTCATTAGATGCTCAGCCTAGCTGTGCTAATATCTTAGGTAGCTCCTTAACTGGTGTATGATGTTTTGTATTTGACATGCTGTATATATGTCACTTTGGACAAAAGCATCTGCTAAATGAATAAAAATGTAATATGTAAACCTTAACTCAGCATTTATATTTGACAAACTAACATAATTAACTTTATTAACATTACCTTTGTGTGGAATGTAAATGGAATATGTCTATTTCTCACACTTTTAATTGTAGAGGACTATTCCACAACTACATCTGCTATAAAAACCTGATAAAAATCAAGTTAGAACCTTTACCACAAAGTACCTGTGAGGTCAAGCTCAAGGTGGGGCTTTGGAATGTGAGATCTCTGACCACTAAGGCATAGCTTAAAAAATATATAATTAATATATATTATTATAATATATAACTGACTCAAGTCTTAGTATGCTCTGCTTGACAAAAACTTGGCTTAAACAAGATGACTATGTGGCACTACGTTGGATTCCTTTACCCCTATAGGAGAATCTGAAATTCTGAACCTGATATCCTCCTCTATAGCAGCTAGCTTCACGTTACATCCTTGTTAAAGAGATTGCTCCATCTATTAGTAGTATTAGTATTAGTAACTTACTAAACATGATAAACTAATCAGTAAGTCTTGGATATGTACCAAAATAGCACTTAGTAGCTGTTATCAAAGCTGTTCTTAAAAAACCTAAACCTGATCCTAGTGACTTAGCAAATTAGAGGTCTATCATCAACCTTCCCTTTTTCTCAAAAATCTTGGTGAAAATAGTAGCAAAACAATTGTACTCCTTCCAAAAGAGTAATAACATTAATCAAGTAATTCAATCCGGGTTTTGACAACATCACAATACAGAAACTCTATTAATGAAAGTAACAAATGATCTGCTCATGGCCTCTGATTATGGTTGTTTTTCATTGCTGGTACTTTTAGATCTTAGTGCAACATTTGATACCATTGACTATAACAATCTTTTAGACTGTCTAGAATCTACAGCTAGTATCAAAGTGCAGGCCTTGTCCTGGCTATGGTCCTATCTTACTGACCACTATCAGGTTGTTCATGTTAACAATGAATTCTCTGACTGTACCAGAGTTAGACATGGTGTTCTGCAAGGGCGTCTTGCTGTTCACCTTGTGTATGCTATCACTTGGTGACATAATTAGAAAATATGATATTGATTTCCACTGTTATGCTGATGAAACACAACTATACATATCAGTTAAACCTGGTCAATTGTCACAGTTGTCAAAGAGTGAAGATTGTCTATTAGATATTAAGAGCTGGCCAGCAATTTTTTTACTCCTAAATCAAGATAATAGAAGTAATGCTGCTTGGTCCTCGAGTAGTCTGAGATCAGCTTATTGATGTAAAATTCAGTGGATGCTCACTTAAACCGAGCACACTGGAAAACTTGGTGTCCTGACAGTCCCAGACCTGTCCTTTGATGCTCGCATTAGAAATATCACTGGAACAGCTTTCCTCCATTTGAGAAACATAGCCAAGGTTCAGAAGATGCTGTCCTTTGATGATGCTGGAAAAACTAACCTATGCTTTTATCAGATCCAGATTGGACTATTGTAATGCTCTGTTCTCAGGATATAATTCTGTGTTGTTACACAGAATTTAGCTGGTGCAAAATGCTGCAGCCAGAGTTCTAACCGGAACTTGAAAGTTTGATTAACATTAGTCCTGTATTGTCATCTTTACATTGGCTTCCTGTTAAATCTCGTGCTGACTTTAAAATACTACTAATAACTTACAAGTCCTTGCATGGCTTGGGCCTAGAATATCTGTCTGTTCTTTTGGTTCCATACTGACCAGTAGCAGTGTGGGACTTATGCTCACTCTCCTTTAAGTATAGGCTTAAAACACACCTGAGTAGTCTAGCTGACAGAGACTTTAGGTAGTTATTTACTCCCCAGCAAGACTATACTCAGGTGTAGAGCTGGGTGGAGATCAGTGCCATTAACTTTGGATGAACTGTTCTGTCAGTGCTGTCACTCCTGCTTCACATGTACTGTGCGTTGTTGGAGTGCTGGCGTTAACGGATTCCTCATACCTGTGTCCCCACTGGCCTCTCCCTCATAGTTATGCTGCCAAAAATAGTCATGCCGGAGTTCTTGCTGTTTTATTGCAGTTATTTTCCTGTCTTAAATTGCTGCTCTGCTCATGCACTTTTTTCTGTCCCCCTGCCCCCCCTTCTGGGGTGTTCCTTTCAGAGATCTGAATTCAAGAGATCCCCCTATTTGTCTGCTGGCCTACTGTGCCCTCCCTTCCTATCACCCGCCATTTTGACTGGCTTGAGCCACCAAACGTACTCTTCAACCCAAATACCTGACTGGCTCTTCCAATACACTGTTGTCCGTGTAACTGTTCTACCTCTTTGTTGTTCATATTTAATTAATTAACTTAATGAATTTGTCCTGCCTGGTGCTAGCCAGAGGAGGATGGACTTCCCCCTTGAATCTGTTTCTTCCAAGCTGTCTTCCTCCTGAGGAAGTTTTTCCTTGCCACTGTCCATGTTAAAGGAGCTATATAAATAACATCAAATTGAATTGAACATCGTTATAAGTGACTTTTTTGGTTTGTTTCTATTAGATAAAATGTCATCCTTACAATTTAAAGATGAAACTTACTACTTGTGCATTTCTTAGACTTTTCTCATGAGAAGTCACAGATGGCAGTCCATTGCTGACCCCCAGGCATCTTTCTCATTAGGGGAGATTGAAGGACAGGTGACAAGGGTCCAGTCCTGTTCTTTTATTGACATCTGGCACTGTGTCACAGAGGGCTCTGTTTATGGCTTATGAACATAAA
Organism: Gymnarchus niloticus; assembly: GCA_009936485.2. Taxonomy (NCBI): domain Eukaryota; kingdom Metazoa; phylum Chordata; class Actinopteri; order Osteoglossiformes; family Gymnarchidae; genus Gymnarchus; species Gymnarchus niloticus. Next base: position 5,785,112 of record JAACJT020000013.1, on the reverse strand, counting down.
TTTGAATTGCACAATAATAATTCTAATGTCCAAGCCAAGGACTTGAGATACTTAATTTATTTTTTACGTTTTAAAAATCAGGCTATACTCCCCTGGCACTGTGACTGTCGCCACACAACTCCAGGGTTGGAAGTTCAAATCCCACCTCTCCTCCATATGTTCTTTCCAAGTCACGAGGTTTCTTCTGGGTATTCCAGTTTCCTGCCACAGTCCTTAGGCTAACTGATGTCTCTACATTGCACATAGATAGAGAGCAGTATGTATGTGAGTGCACACCCTGCGATGGACTATCATTCTGTCCGGGGTGTGACCCAGCCTTATGCCCTTTGGAGCCTGGCATAGGTTTCAAGCCCCACCATGACCCAAATCAGCACATGTGGTTTAAAGATGGAAGGATGCATTGTTCTCTTGTGATGGAAATGGATCCCATCATACTTCCTGGGATCGGCTCCAAGCTCCCAAAGACCCTGTATTGGCTAAATAGTTGAAAGATGGATATATGTTTTTATGTACCTTTTTATGTTATATAATAACTACCACCAGTTTCATATTCATTATGGCTGATAATATGTACTGTGTCAACATATTGATATGGGAAGCATGCATATGAATCATGTGTATTGCATCTGTGTATTGCACATTTTGATAGCACTGTAATAGAAATGAAAACTTGTTTGAGTTTTTAGTTGTCATATTGATTGTTTGCCATGCAAATCTGGGTTTGGAGAGGGAATTGCAGAACTGTACCTGCAAGCAATTGTCAAGAAGAGTGCTCAGCATGATGGATATGTATAATTACTCTACTGAATAGTAAGCTACAGCATCATTTACAATTAGCACTATTCCACTGACACCTTTGCAATTCCTCAACACGTGTAACACCACAATAGTCCCCTAAACAAAAGTGTGTCTTGATTTCAAAGGTCAAATTAATACATTTCAATGAGTGATTATGGGGATTACGTGGCATGATGACTATCCTTTGCATATTTTGTTCCTTTACCATCAGAACGTATGTCCCTACCTGATATTTCACACTGTATGAAGACACTGGCCCAAAACTGGGTCTAAAACATGGCCCCACAGACAGCACAGGAACCTTCATACGTCATTTTTGTAGCTGTTAAAGTTACAAGCTTCTCTTCAACATACAGTAAGCTCTCTAATGGCAGTGATATATCGTGAAAAACATAGTGGAATAAGCACTGAGGCACCAACACACAAAAACATTAGTCTTGTACACCAGCTTGGTTTTCAGGATCAACCAGTGGCGTTACAGCATGTCTCTAGTGCGTAACCTTCGCTGGGAGAGGCTCAAGATCTCACCTCAATAGTGTCCTGTTTCCGTCCTCTGTATTGGCTACTAAACCACCACCTTATCATACTTTTATTCTGTTTCTTAAGTTTTTGAATATGGATGCTGTGCTGGTCTCTCTGCCTCCACAGCACATGGAACAGAGGTCCAGCATGGATCAATATATGCATGTTTATGAGAATGCAGCTTAGAGTAACTTTACTTAGTGCTACATTTATCAACATAATTCTCAGCAACAGACTTACAAATGATTTACAAAGAATTTAAGAATGTGTCTGAATGTGGAAGGTTATGAATGGGTCTGAATATGCTATTATGATGATGATGATGGTAATGATTATTATTAGTAGTAGTAATAATAATAATAATAATAATAATAATAAGGAACAGAAACAGATTTGGTCTGTTTCCAGAGTTTGAAACCTTAGGAGACATTGCAGTTTACAAATATGCACCACATGAGAATTATGAAATTTATATGGTGTGCATCCTTTTTACTGCTGGCCAGTTTGCTAATGACCTCGATAATGATTTGCTATCACTATGACTGCTTAATGAGTATAATTCTGTGTCACATTCTGCAGGACAGGAAGGCAAGCCAATAAAAGAAAATATCAGAGATGTGAGATGACATTGACTGCAGAATTTATATTAAATTTGCATCCAATGTTTGCTAAATTAACATTTCGGCAAAATATTTTATTTCAGTGGATCTTTGGACTCCATAATGCTCTGGGCTTGTTGCATGGATTGGCATAGCATGTTGATGCTGTCCTGTCACTCCTTTTTTAAAGTAAATCTCATGTTGCTTTTAACCAATATCGCATTATAAGAAGAAGCCCTGGCCCACATAGCCATGCTGTTGAATAATGAAACAGTAGTGCACACTCGTAAACTAAGACTGCAGAAGAGAGTCCCCCAATCTAATATTCAACAGCTCAGGTGCAGCCTAGAGCTGTTCTGTCAAGAACAATATCCTTCTGAAGTGTGATTTGTTTCTCAGCTATCTGTTGGTTCATCTGGAAGTGCATCACGGCATCACTCCATCACGGCATCACTCCATCACGCCATCACTCCATGTTTTCTCAGGCCTCAGACTGTAGCTGTTTTTTTCTCAACAGATGCATCACGACAGAAAAAAAAAAAAACACATAAGGTGTTTTTTTGGTCCCTCATGCAATATAAATATGTCTCCATTGGTGCCAGAGGAATTCTGTGTGTGCTCTATCGGAATCTGGGAGCTTGTCATCCAACGTACGACATATAGCTTAAAGCAGTCCACTTCTGGAGGCCTGGAATCAGGTGGACACTCCTCTTTCTGGCAGAAATGCCACTGGACTACAGGTTTTAGGAAAATTCAGCCAGCAGTGATGCTGATTCAAGGTTAAGAGCATTAACTCATACATACAAGCACGTCTGCGACCCTAAAAGCAATTCAACGGTATGGAAAATGGATGGATGGACATATTCATGCAGCTTATAGCGACACTACTGAGGAATGTTTATCAGCATAATTCTCAGAAAATGATTTACAAACAATTCAACTGCATATGCAATTATTATTATTATTATTGTTGTTGTTGTTGCAGTCTGCCATAAATAGGCCTAGCCAAATATTCACTTGGAGGGTGCGTATTAAACTCCAATTAATTAAATAGATCAAAAGAAACAGAAACAGATTCCAAGCTAAAAGTTCAACTGCTTGGATCAGAACTGAAGTCAAAACGTAATCAGCAGTGTACAGTACAACGTGTACTTAGTCATTCAGCCTAAAGCAAAATAGGATGGTGATGCGACAGACCAGGACAATAAAGTTACATGTGAGAAAAAAAACTATTCATCAGCCTTTAAAGTTTAAGATCTTCATAAGAGGAGCATTATCAACTAATATGAGGTTTCCAATCAAAGATTGCGAGAACCTAATACTAGGGCATCCTCCATGCCTCTGAGAATCCCAGTGGCCTTCATTAGCTCATTCGGTCTTTTACAATCCTACTTTTTCAAAAGCTATTTTTTCAACAAGCAGAGTGTAACTGTTCGTTGGTTCAGACTACCACACAGTAAGTTGTGCTTTTCCCACAGTGTAAACTCACTGTTAGTGTCTACAAATGATTGCAAGCAAAGCGGAAAGATTTTGTAAGTAGAGAAGTGCGAAAGGATGGTTAGTACGTATATACGCAAATGGCTCGGAGTTCCCAGGTGCCTGAGCAAAAATGCTTTACGTGGCAAGGGTCTGTTTCGACTACCAGTACCCGGCTTGGTAGAAGAGTTCAAATGTCCAAAGGCAAGGTTGCAATTAACATTGTCGCAGTCAAAGGATGCAGTAGTAAGAAAGGCTGAGATTTTGGTTAAGGCGGGACGTAAATGGGACCCAAAGGTAGCGGTGAAGCAGGCAGAAGTGGATTTGAGGCTCACAGAGGTAGTGCAGCGCGTGCAAAATAGTAGGGCGGGGTCAGCTCACCAAATTAGGAAGCCCTTTTGAGGTAAAGTAGAGGATGGAGAACGCCAACACATGGTGGTGGAGGAGATTAGGCATCAGGATGAGGCAAGCAGATGCGCGGTGGTGGCATTTCAAGCAAAGCAAGGTCAGTGGCTAAACTGGAAAAGCCTGGAGAAAAGGAGGCCGAATTGAAGGGAACTGTGGGAGATGGAGTCTGGTATAGTGAAGTTCCTTATGGGAGCAATTTACAACGTGCTCCAAATGGTTTTAGTTTGTACTAAGTGTGTAGTTTTACGATGCAAGTATATTTTAGGATTTTACGGCTTATTTAGTAATTAAGGGTTTTTAATGGTGTTTTACAGTAGTTAGAAGGGGTAGGTATCATTGGGTGGTTTTAGATAGTTGTGTTATGTTAGATGGTACCAGCCTGTCCAGCATGATACCGATCTGAATTCATCTCAGAGGTTGCTGAGACAAACTCGTAGTACAAGTCTGTGTTTAAATGATATTCAACACCGATATCCACTCTATAGCAACAGCAAAGTAATATTCATTCCTTATTATCTGGCATTAGGACACAGTAATAGTGTCCATCTTGCATTCAATTACTGAGTATAATGATGATTTCTTAGGGTACAGTATTGTACTTAAAATATATGTTTTTATAGAATCGCTTATTCTGTGTGTATAGCTGTACCATTGCTAGGGAACACAAACCAGAGCACAGCAAGTAATGAAAGGCAGCTCAAATATAAACTAAGGACAAATCATAACCTCCATTTATACTCCAATGTGACCCTGTTTACAGGTGCTGTGATTGAATATTCTTATTGCAGCAAATCTACATGCTATAATGCACCCTACATTAAGGCTCAACACAGGTTTTTTTTTCGTACCGTGCTTAAAATAACACAATAGTTAATAATAATAATTAAAACCAGTGTAGCGGGCAATTAAATAGTTAAATTAGACTCAGAGATGAACAACAAAACTGTTTACTCTCAAACGTCAGGATTATAACCAACCACAGCATGCAGTCCCCACCCTGTTAGTCTTATTAGCCACTGGAATGCGTGTTCATGGCGGACACCTGCACACACACCAGACACAGACATAACATGACGTCACATATTTACACACCAGATTACAAAAGCACAACACAATACACAGTCAGCACAACACCATACATGCTCTTTACAGACGGATATTATAACAATGTAAAGACTATTTGCATTTGGCACTGTGCCGGCCCTCTGATTCCTGCACAGTGCCAGAATATAGAGGGTGTGACTGATGGTGAATTTCCAGAGTGACGAGTGTTATTGATATCACCTTAAACATAATTCCAAAATTGAAGCTTCTTACAAATGCATTTGTATCTCTAAGTAAATGAATAATTAAAATAGCAACACACATAAGCTTCATTTGTTGAGAAGATATTTTGTTTACGTCATTACACGTGATTTATTCATTTAATTGAGTTTACTTTATAATTTACTCCCCAGAGTATGTAGATGGGACGTCTCAGGGAGTTCTTCATCCGTGACTAGTATGACTTGTAAAGACTAGTACCAGAAAACCCCCGTCGTACCAGTAATCCAGTCAACCGAGCGACAACACTTTTAGTACAGACACTTTCAACTAGTCTATAGTGCTTTACAAGATTGTCTGTCATACCACATTTGTGAGATTTCCAAGAAATAACCATCCAAGACTTGCTTGTGCCGGGACAGTAAACAGATCCTTGGGGAGAGGAAGAGGAATCTCAGAGCTTATCAGAACTCTTGGGATTCGACAGAGTAGTAGAGCGGAACAAACCTTGTAAAGCAGGCTTTACAGCAGGCAGTTAAAATGCATAAGGACCTAGTGTAGCATGTAATACTCAGGGCTCTCTCTCCCTCAGTCCTGCTCTCTACCAAATGAAAAATACTGCTTTATATTATCAGGAAATAGTGACTGATTTCTGCTGAATAGAGCAGTATGTGCCCTATTTTTTCCCCACCCCCCTAGAATATCCACACCCTCCCCGTTTTCACAGACCCACTCTGCAGAGACAGTTATACTGCCCAGACTCCTAAATGGGCGCTAGGGGTGACAAGGGAATGCCTGGTAGAGGGCCGAGCCGGGCCGAACACGCGGACCCGAGAGGCATCAGAGAGGCCTGTGGGCCTGTGTGTAAACATGTCAGAAGTGAATCTCCATCCCAGCTGGAAGCTGAAGGTAGGATGCTGATTGCTCAAGCTTGTTTTTTTTTTTTTGTAATTCCACCCCTGAATCAAAATGTCAGCCCAGCAAGAGCTAAGTGGCCATGTGCTGTACTGTGATAATTACAGCCATTTTCATCTGGCTGACAACGAAATCTTTGAAAACAAGACACGCGCTCAAGGGAATCCACAGGTAGGACATCGGCTTCTGCCACTTCAGAATTAATTTCTCCGTCTAAATCTGCAATCTTTGGCATTTAAAACGTGGAGCATTTCACTGGAATACCTGAAATATCAAAACCAAAGACACACCAGCTCAGCCTTGTCGGGACCTCACCCAATAACCATCAGGTCATGTGTCATTGACCCAGTACCATTTCACCTGTCACTCCATTGTAATATTACAATATAGCAAATAACTTTTTATAAGAGGTTTGTGACCGTGCTTCGTGTTAAAAGCGGTATATAAATATAATTGAATTGAATTGATTTTGCACTTGTCTCCTAGCTTCAGTGGGAATAGGTCTCTCAAAAAAAACATAATCTGATGTATTTTTATATAGTATTTTCACAGCAGAAAATTTGAAATGGTGAATTAATACATTTGTCTCACTAACATCTTTTTACATTCCTCTAGCAAAAAAAAAACAATGACAATATAAAGTTTGAAACTAAACTTTTCAACTATCCACATCATCCTGCCTTTATATGCACAATCACGCAGCAAGATATTGATCCTATGTCGCCCAAAAATCAATACCCACCTTCCCTTGCCTTTAAAAAGTCAATTCCCACGCATCCCAGACACGTTACCATACACTCGTCTCTGCAGGGCTCCTGACTGCGTGAAAAAACAACCAGATTGGAACCGAGAAACGAATTCTGAAGAGAAAACATCTTTTGGTGATCATAATATTGCTCTTTTGAAATTAATGTGATTTTACAACTTACCGTAGTTTTAACTGGTTAATGAACTTGGATTGCACTCCATGAACATGCTACACTCACCATGCTCTAAACTTCCCCATTCCTTTAGCCCATTGCATCTGTTTACTTTCACAACAAGACCCAGCAACCTCCAAAAGCACGCCAATGTTCAACGTTGCTGGAAAGGAACGGATCCGGGATCTGTTCCACATTACGAGTATTTTACTGACTTGTGTGGTATGGCCATGACATTCAGAAGCATTGATACTAACACACATAGTCTACTCAGGCCAGTTGGTGACATCTTCTCTTTCTGCTCCCGCTTCTGCAAGACTATGACTAGGTCACACACTTCTAGTTACACAGCGAGAGGACAGATGTTGACTAGAGGCCCTGCACACCTCCCTCTGCATACTGCCAGCAGTCCGGTGTTGCCAGACAAGCTCTTGTGAGGTGCAGGAACATCCCATTGGACAACCCTCACACACACAGGCCCTGTCTACAAGCCTCCCTTTTAACCACCATCACTGGAATGGAGTCTGGATGATTTAAACAGGTGCTTCCCACCTGAAATCGAAGCCAGATTAACAATTCTTCAAATTTACAATTGCTCTCTGGCTTAGTAAAATCATGAAATATTATACACTTTAAAATAAGATTTTTAATCTTCAAATTCTGAAACTTGTTTCTCTTTTTTAAATAGTAATTTTTCATAAGTAAATTATATAATATTTTTAATATGTAATCTGAATGTGCATTTATTGCATTTATCTCACAAAATGATGTGGTTCAGAAAAGAGGGGAATTTAAAAACCCATTTTCCCCGACCAAATACCACTTGACACATCGTTCCACAAACTGTAGGACTTGTCCAGGTCCCTCCAGTTACAGGATTTTTCATTAATTGACTAATCCCCAGCTTAAAAGGACTTCCACTTTCTGAACAGTAACAAGATAATATTAGATGTTGACGATGACAGCTACAGTGGGGATACAGAATGTGATAAAACTTCTCTTTTTCCCCATCAGAAAGTCTGAGCTGATCTTGACGAGGCTTTCTTAACGGCTCTCGGTGTAAATAACAATTCGTGGCAGATCTGGGTCTGCGGAAACAAGTCCACCAACGCGGCGCTTTGAATAAAGAGTGGAATTACTAAGACTCGTCTGCCATCTGTAACCTCACCCACTAGCCACACCAACACCAGTGGGAGTGAGAGTCACTTACGGAATGCCTTTGCGTAGGGTTAACCAACTTATAGATTAATCATCTCACCTATATTTAAAGCTGTGCATTTCTGAAGCCTCTCCTTTCCAGAAAGTTTTACTGAGCTCGTTGGACTTCTACTGTGACCTCCATAACTGCATTAATGTACAAATGAATCCAGTTATTTCATCGCATAATGCTAATGACTCGTAAGCAATCTTTAACTCTTGGGCTTCATAATGACAGTTTTGACACAATGCAACAATGACATGAGAATTCATACGATGTCTGTGATAACCGAACAGTTAACATGTGGTAGAACAATAGCAGGGACATCATTAACTACAGTTACCGAGTTCCTAATTTAATTTTCCTCAGCAGTTAATGTAATCTCTCGGGATAGTTGGACGACTTACCAGCAAGTTTTGAACAATTGCTCATTGATATTAGTTTTCTGAGGTCTCTTATGTCTACCTGTTTCATAAATGCATTTTCAGAACAGGAGATAATAAAATAGGAAAATGAATTCCACATGTTAAAAAGCTCATGTAGCCATTTAATCGAACGCACAATACTAACACGTCCCAATACCTTCCATCGCCGTTATCATGTATCCTGACTTCCCGTTCGCAGTGACATTTTGCAGCCATAATTATTTCTCTGGGAAGTTAAGACATTGCTCCTGTCCTTCTGAGCTGAAGTCAAAACCCATTAACACATCAAGGTTCTGCCCTTTAGGAACCATTCCCTAATGACAAAACAGTTTAACAACCTGAAGCCTGGCCAACATCATTTTTGGCAAGAAGCAATTCATCATTACAGGAAATTAGCCATCTAGGAAATGCTTTTGTCCAAACACTCAGTGTCGACTTTTTAATGCTACACTTTGGGGTGTAGGGCCCCATCCACTTGCTGTTTTTAAAGAATTTAAACCTGGGCAGAGGGACATTTTGGCAGAATCACCTCATGGGAGTAGAGAGAGTGCTCAGCATTATGGGATACCGTCCATGGTAGGAGACATGGATCTAGCAGCAGGATTCATTGGATTACTTGGCCAAAGGAAGTGTTAGCGTCTTGGTACCTTCCAGCATGCTCCCCACTTTCACCATGTGGGGCGTATTGGTTGAGGACTGGTGTAAGTTCTGGAGGGGCACCACTGTCAGTCCCCGCGAGCAAGGTGCTTAACCTGAATCCCTTCAGCAAAAAAGCACAAATGACCAGAAATAGGTTAAAAAAAAAAAAGCATTATCCTGCTGCTAAATGGGAAATGCCAGCATGGAATGTAATAAATGAAAATTGCCCACCACCTACTGTGGCAAAAAAAATGTAAAAAAAAGGCCATTTTTATTTGTTGTCCTAGTGGAAGACAAAGAACTTTGATCCACAGGAACCCATAGTGGTTCTAGCCTTGGTCTCCATCTATGCTCTAACCCACTCACTGTGCAATTAGTCAGAACATTAATCAATGCCCGAGAGCTGATGTTTTTAACATCGTGAGTGGATGTCGGGGGCCACAGTAGTGTACGCGTGGGAAGAAATGACCGGCACTCTCTGGAGGAATAAGGCGAAGATGCTCATTAGCAAAATAATTAGCATAACATTAATATATGCAGGAAAGGCTCACCTCCCGGTTCACTTCATTCACTCCACTTTGTCAGCCAGTCACAGAAGTGGCAGAGATCGATCAAATCTGACACCTGCTCTCCTTTCTCCCAGAACACAGTGGTTCCTGTGTCTTCGGAACCCATGTACGCCTGTTTCACAGGAAGCTGATATTTGATTGTGAGCTGAGCTAAATAAATAATCTTCAGTCCAGAAAACAAAAATTTGGGGAAAACAAAATATTAAAATTTGTTCTTAAACCTGACCACATGGTTTATGGTAGTTCAGATCATATAACTACAGAAGCAAGCACATCAACATGTTTGGCAGTTCTTAGGACCCTGGAAATCTTTAAGATCACTTGATTCAGCTGTAATTGAAAAATATCCCTGTTAAAGTAAGGCTAATGACCTACCCTTTCCGTCTTACTTTCTCATGGTCATGATAATAAGCAACCATCGAACTTTGCTTACCAGATGAAACTTCACAGGAAACAAAGTGATTTGACTATGTAACATAAACACATTTTCAGTGATAGGCAGTCATGTCTATTGCTAAGTCTCAGCAACACAGTACCAGTCTTAACATTTTCTAGCACTGGATTAGCTATGATTTCTGTACAAGTGGTGTGTATCTAGGTCTGTACATGATGAAGCCATTAACAAAAGGAAAAATTCTAACATTAATAATTACATTTCTTCTCAGTCAAAGACCATTGTTCTTTGAATATTGTTCTTTCAATATCGTTCATTTAAAGGAGTCGGTCTACGTTACTCTTAATTACATTAATCTCAATCACATCTGAAATGGTTTTGTTTTCATTTTCATTTCCGGTGTGAAGAATCGAATTCATGCGGCTTCTCTGCCAAAATCCTGCCAGGTTGAACAGACCCTGTTTGCACGTAATGTCGGCACTGCGGAGGTTTGCTTGTGGCATCTTTCACCTTAGGGATACCATCTTTTATTCATAGAACAATCAAGAGCCAACATCAATCGCACCCCTGCTCGGATCTGTCTTGAAGTTCCAAAGATTTTTGGGGGTGTTTTTGGTACCCAGCAGAGAGAATCAGGCTGCATCCACAATCTGTGCTGCCTCTCCCAAGTGAAGCTCTGATCTGTAGCATGTAAAAAACTGACAGAAAGTGACTCAAATTAAAAGTAAAAATCAATACAGAAACCATAAAAAAGCATATTGGATTGGAAATGTTTTTCTTCAATATGTGCTGGCAGAATTGCGATGTCTCCGCAAACACAACTGAGTAAGTTACTTCATATATTTCTTTTAATTCTCCTTTGACGGTCGTGCAATGGTCTAGAGTCTTTTCTGGACAAATCAGATTTTACAGCAATAGCTCTGCTCTTTTCTCAAGGTTAGGTCAATCCAGATTCGCACCGGGGAAAGATTACTGAAGCCAAATTGAGGATTAAAGAGTGACTCTTTAGTTTTTCAGTGTTCTGTCCTCAGTAGTATTCGTAAAAATGTAGGTAAAGCCAAGAATGTCAGTATACAGACATATAGAGTGCTTCAAATCAAAAATAAAGATACACTAAGATCACAGACATGCATGTGTCATGCTACACAATTGCACAGATGTCCTTTTTCCTCACTCATTAATTCATCTGCCAGCCTTTGAAAATATCTAACTCTGTTCCTGGCAAGATGGACAAATGGGCAATTGTTGTAGATGCTTTCACGGCTAGATTTCCATCGTGTCCAATGAACAGCCACTTGTTTCATAATCCACGGTCTATCTTTGGCACATTAAACTAATTGTACACTTTAAAAGGATTAGCTTAGCTGACTGGTACTTTGCCATATGTTAATATGACATTTTATCAGGCTGATTTACGGGATAGAAAGTAATCTCCTGTAGGTGAGGAACCGTCCAACTGGATGAATAAGTTCCACATTGGGATGTCTCTGCTGAACTGCTTTGGAAAGCTGTCTTTTATTGGAACATATTGAGAGATTGTAGTGGCATGAAAATCATCAGTCCTGCGTATTATTTCTAAAAAATAAAATGTATATATCTCTCACCAAAAGCTCTGATGTTTGCGATTTTTAAATCCATCCATCTATCTTCCATGACCGCAGGGTCACGGTGAAATGAAAGTCTTGATACGGAAAGCACGGGATCCAGGATGCAGGGTGGGATGGCAGTCCATCAAGGGACACACACACACACACACACACACACACACACACACACACACAATGTGGACAATGTAGAGACACCTAACTGCATGTTTTTAGACTGCGGGATTAAATGCGAGTAAACATGGAGAGAGATGATGCAAATTCCCATCAAACACAGACACACACACACACACACACACACACACCAAGCTAGGGCTGTGAATCAGACCCCAACCCCAGCTGTGAGGCTACAGTGCCTTCCACTGAGGCACCCCACCCTTCATTATCTGTATAATGTAACGTCGTTAAACAGAAATATGTCTCACACGTTTTTATTACACTGAGGGTTTCCAACATCTATACTCACAATAACGACTTCACACACCGATGCTGTCTGCCTGTAAACAGATTATTTTTATCTTCGACAGAAACAGTATAGCGCGACGATCGACGTGGTGTTAGCCGTCTTTACTTTTAAGTCTTTTCTTTCTTTCGGAATCGTCTGACGGCCGTTACTTGTTTTTCATGAGATCTGGTTAGCCTGAGATATGAAAAAGACGACGTTATGATTGTTTAATCAGAATTAGGAGTCCTTTGTTGCCGGTTTAAAAAGTAAAATTGTCATATCAGGAACGTAAATACATAACTGTTTTTTACAGAGGTTTGATATATTTTTCACAAAACTTAAATGCCGTTTGAAAAGAGAAGCTTCAGTTATTCCTTTGTTTAAATTCGAAGAGAGCTTGTAACGGATTTACCCGCTCATTGTGGTTTTTACCCTCTGATGTACCGTAGAAGTTATTTTGCAGCTAGCACAAGGACAGAAGCAATGACATAAAGCAAACACTTCCACAGGAAATGCATTTCTGCTCAAATCAAGGTGGTCAGTTTTGTAAAATAAACAATTTTCAAGCCTAGCCGCACTTGATTAGAGGATATCTTGCATCTAGTCATTTCTGCTTTTTCTCTACAGATGTAATCATAGTGAAAGATCTAAAAATCATATTCTACAATGAATGCTGTTTTCCTGAGAAGCTTTTTTATTCAAAAGAAAAAGAACTGTGACTTACATTCCATCTTTCCCTGACTCACTGTTTTGATCTCATTTGTACTCATTGTGTTTCATCTGTCAGGTCACTGGAAAGTAATGTAAAGTGTGTTTTACATTACAGTTACTAATTTATTGCCTCGATTTGGCATGGAGACCAAATGGGGACCGTAAAATAAAAGCTGAAGGAGCAGATCCACAGAATTAAGCTCATTTTAATGGCAATACTGATTGTTTCAGGTTGCCCATAATGAAGTCTCCAATTTATTTCCAATCAATGTTCATGAGGGAGTCCGTGGAAGCCTTTCATCTTTCATGCTCTCCTCAGAAGCAGCTCCAGCTCAGCCGATGCTCTGATACCCCGGATCAGATTGCTCCATATTTATATTATTGATTGAACACTCCTCTCTGTCAAAAAGGACTGCTGAAATAACCCTGAAGGCATGTGGCACGAAGAGGAGGCAAACTGAATGCCAAAGAAGCCAGCAAGGAGGAAAACATCCCCCCGTTTCCAGCCCACCTGGTCACCGGTGGCTCATTTTTATCGAGAACACCGCATGCAGGAAGAGTTAACACTTTAATTAGACCAACCTCACAGGAACACGCTTACCCAGAAACACCATGGACAGGAGGTAATTGGACAAGATGAAATATTAAATGGGCTTCTTGCTCAGGGGTTAGAAAACACGGATGGAAAATGCATCAAGATGACACCACGTACCGCTTAGGTGTAAATACGACACAATAAAGTCCAGTAAATAAAATAAAAATACAGTAACGTTATTTTCAGTATAACTAGCAGCAAGAACTTTGAGCTGTCTGAAAAAAAAACAAATCTAAACATACCGTGAATGTTCTAGATAGCAGGTGTAACAGATGTTTATACACTTCAATATATAAAAAATTATAAATATATAAATTAATAAATATTTATCAAATTAATATTTGAGCTATCATTTTAACTTTGTGTGAGTTATTCCCATGAAGTGAGTACCATACGTCACATGTTGATCCACAGCCATGACAACAAAACCCCTGTGTGGCTGTTTTTTTTTTTTTTACCACAAGGGGTTAATTAGTCATCACCATGGATGCTCTGACCCCCAAGGTCTTCATCAGGCATCCGCTTGACTCTTGACTCTGAACTTGACAAAGCCATTAGCTGGAGTCAGCGTGAATTATGGGATGCCTGGGCGGTGGCCTGTGACAACACAAACAGGTAGATCACCACTATTGATTTTTACTATGGATTTGACTGACTCTCACTTCCACTAGTTCAGGTGAAAAAGATGCCGTGTACCCTTAAGACAGAAAAAAAAAACACTCCCACAGTTTTTTTTTCTTCTTCTGTTTTTTGAAGAGACACTTAAATGGAAAAAAAAAAAAACAGTTTTCTGCTTTTGCCTATACTTTTGAAAGGGCCAAAAAGAATAAAATTTCTTTTTGAAATGGTAAATTTAGTTCCACATTTAGCCAGGCATGGAAGCTTGCGTACTCGCCTTAGAAAGTATGACTGAATTAAATACATCTCTACTGTGAGGTTAATGGCATTGCTGTCTAAATGCTTATGGACAGCCTTGGGCATTTCAACGACGCTGAAGTTACCGGTAAAAAAAAAACAAAAAAATAACATCTGATTCCGGAACCACTTAGAAACCTTTAACCTCACTTACTTAATGACTAATCGCTTCTCTTAAGGGAAGTCATGTTTTATTTATGGAGAAACCTGCTTTTGGCATTGGCATTTCACTTTTCAGCAGCACAGTAATTGCTGTGGGGGTCACCCTCTATTGTAACCTGAACAACTGATGGCCCATCCTCATCAGGAGCCCCTTTTCCCAAGTGCCCTCAAATCTGAGCTAAAAAAATTCAGCTAAGTGCACAAGTAATATTAAAATAAGAAAACACACAGAAAACAACATTACAACAGACAGTAGAATTTTCCATGATATACAGGCTAAACTAATGTAGAATTTTACATTTCATATGTTTTTAAATGAAGCAAAATAATGAAGCAGTGTCTCATGAGTGTTTTCTGGAAATTAAACCAATATCCTACACCAATTCTCTCACCATGAATAGATGTTGAAGAGGATAACCGTGTGTCATGTCTGTGTCATTGAGTTCCTCCTGCCCAGGAAGTGAGATCATTAGAATATTCAAAATGTTGGTAAGTTGAACATGTCTAACAATCTTGCCTTTTTTCAGCACAGATACCACTTAAAACTAATAATGATTTCCTCCTAGTTAAGTCAACGCTCAGAAAACTTGCTCACTCATCTCTGAGCTGATAATTTACAATGTAAGGAGGTCATATCAAAAT
Organism: Gymnarchus niloticus; assembly: GCA_009936485.2. Classification (NCBI taxonomy): domain Eukaryota; kingdom Metazoa; phylum Chordata; class Actinopteri; order Osteoglossiformes; family Gymnarchidae; genus Gymnarchus; species Gymnarchus niloticus. The sequence continues at coordinate 5,769,912 of JAACJT020000013.1, read as the reverse complement.
ACATCTGTGGTTTGCACAGCATCAAAGTATAGTGTCTCGTGGGAAGCTAATTGATAGCAGATGCATAAATTAAAACACAAGATAAGATCAAGGAAAAATAAATTTTGGTTGTGTTTAAAATTCCGTCTCATCTGATGCCATACTGTTTCCATTACAGCCACAAGAGTGTGTAGCATTTTTAACAATGGACTTGGCGAGGGCACCCCTCCCTGTGGGTCTGGGCACTCTGCTGTCAGTCCAGCCGGCGCCAGGGAGCTCAGGGGAGCTTTGGGATGACACAAGGTACCGAGCTGGCCCGCGATGTCATCCCGGACCAGAGTAAGGGACATGAATTTTTAGCTGTACAGAGCTGCAGCTGACAACACCATCTGCCTACACCTCGTCGTCACCTCCTCTACTCTGTTCTGGTTGTGGGGGGGGGCAGATCTTCAGAAGCCTGGCTGTGATTAGTGTGGAAGGTCGGCAGCTCGGCTTGGGGGTATTTAGAGATGGCGCCCCTACAGTCCCCATGGACAAACTGTCTCTGAGAGTAGTGTGGGCTGGAAAAGTACCACGATGCATGCACCTGCAGTCAGATCGACAAACAGCGGAGCTTTGGCAGAGTCCCCCCCCCCAAAAGACTACAGCTTTACTTACCCTACAGCACCATCTACAAAGACCCGGGACAAATATTCAGGCTGACACATTTTTCTACCATCAAGCAGAAGATACAGGATCTGACTTCCACCTGGAGGTTTTTCAGATCAAAGCCCGGATGGAGCTCAGTGTTACTTAATCCAAAACACTTGCAGTCACAAAACAAAATGGCAGAAATGACAACAAATCTCATGCAAATGTATCCAAACATTCTGCAGGCATAAATATTACAAGTGATCATTCTCTGACCACAAGGGTCCAGTTGTCAAGTTGCATCTGTTAGAAATTGCAAGGTTTAGTTTTTTTCGTTTAACTTGAAAGTTTCAAGGGGAGCGTTGAGGAATAAAAACGGAGTTTCTTTTTAATAAAAATCAGATCCAAGGTTCAAGATTTATATTAAAAAACCTGGATGTGAAGAGCACTGTGCTTTGCTTTAAGTCACATGGTAGCTATTATTGTATTGTAAAATGTAAAAGGATTCATGTTATGAGACTGCAGATATTTTCTCAGTCCATGGAACGAAAGCTCAAAATCTGGTCAAATGTAGAAGAAGTGGGAGGCTGTCAGGAGACATTAAAATGAAGGAAAACTTTTATGTCGCTGAATTTCTTGGACTCCTGAAGTCAGGAAGAGTCACATTTGTTCAGGTTGAAGTTCAGAGGCCCTTTACAAATTTACCTAGCTTGAGTAGACTGTTGTTGCGGACCTTGACTTCATCCTCAAATATGAAACATTTTACGGTGCGTAATCTGGTATTTTAACATGGTGGTTATGTCACATGTAAAGCTTTGGTACGATTAAAGGTGGTGATGTCACAAGTTCAGAATGATTATTGTTAATCAGATGGGATGCTGGAGAATTATGAACATTAAAAAGAAGCGTGTTATCCCTGACACCCACGGTACTGACGATGGCGAATAAGTTTCACAAACTGGTTACCATGGTATTATTGGAGATGTGAGAGCCAGGCTTGTGATACTGAGATGAATACTTAGCTCATCTTGTCTCTGTACAGAAAATATAAAATACAACTGATTTATGAAAAGAAGAATGAAGTTGTGTGCATGGCAGAGTATGGATGAGATTCGGCTTGTCTCTACTGGGCTTGGCTTGCCGTATACCGCACACTAACCATACTGGAAGGCCAGAATGTTTCCTGGGAAATTCCGGTTTCTCACAGCACAACGGCATGCATTTCCAGTCACTTGGTAACTCCAAATTGCCCTAAGCTTCACCGGGCCTGCGATGTACTGGCCTCTCTGGGGAGGCCCTGGATTATCAACATTCTGACTGAATAAATGCTTACTGAAATGTCCTGGGTGTAGGAAAACGACTGGAGACCTCAGTCGGCCCAATCCGTTTATTGACATACACAGGCTCCCAAACCCCCTCCGCAGATGCAAGGTCAGCAAATACGGCTGCTTTTTGACAAGCTAACTCCAGTTAGTCTGCACGCGGCGCGCATTATAAACAGATTTCCAGATCGATAGAGCGCACCAGCCAATAACCGGACCTGCATTTATTGTAAGTAGCTGGCACATGTGGGAGGAGAGAGTTGGTGGGGTGTGGGAAAAGAGGGAAAAACAGCGAGAGAGAGATGGAGAGGAAAAGGGAGAGGGCACAGGTGGCAAGCAGGTTACAGAATACACTTTCAATCCTAAAATGGCGCCATTTATCGAGGAACTTTGAGCCAGTGGCCATCTGTCAGTGCGAACTGCGTGGTGTAAGCCTAACTCTACCGCAGCTAAAGAGAGGCAGAGTGTGATGGGATTATGAATGAGAGAAGTTCCCCTGTTTTAATGGGTAAATATGTGTAGTTGTATAGGAACAAACACACTCCGGAACAGACTAGAACTCACTGGCTTAGAGGGTCCGTCAAGCAGCTCCAGACAGCTCACTTTGCCAGATTCTCTGTTCAGAAGAATGTTTCTCGTGAGAAGCTGGTATAATGAATGTTTATGTTATTAATCCTTGTCTTAGCCCTCAGCAACAGTCCTCTTTTCACAGCTGTCATTAACACAAATTCATTGTCAAGCATAATATATACAATAAAATTGTATCCTGCGATGGGTTGGGACCCCCTTCCAGGATGTCCCCCACCTTGTCCTCTAAGCTGCCTGGGATAGGTTCCAGGCCCCCCCCCCAGCGACCCTGCATAGGAAAATGGATGAATCGATATATACAATAAACTACCAAGATGAGATGTATAAAATTTAGAAAGACAGTCTAATATTGCCTAAGTGCCAAACCTGAAAAAGTAGAGTCCATATATTAAAATTCCACTAATAAATGATGCAAATGAGCCTTAGAAATGATTCATAAGGAACACCATTAGCACACAGAGCATTAATCTACAGGGAAGGGTCATAGGGTTGCTTCACACACAGCTGACCAAATTTCATGTAGCAAACTGCTCATATATAGCCACAGTCTTTCTTCTTCCTTCAGTAGTTTACAATCTAAGCCCTCGATTTTCTTCAGTTATATGCTGACGGCTCTCATGTTTTCAGATGACAGAGGAAAGATCTGTCTTTCCTTGCTGAAACACTCATGAAAAACATCACATATACAGTATACACTTCACGGTAATCACTTTGAAATGATAGAGTAGCAGAGGCTGCCCTGGGAAATCGGGATCTATGTGGTGCCACATCTCACAACTAAGTACATGCTTGAATCTCTGGTCAGTAAAATGAACTGAAGGAGAAACCCACTCAATGAGCCAGTGGCAGGATTGGAAAGCTCGTGGTGAGTAACATTGACATCGCCGGGTTCCGTAACTTCAAAGTCATACCTCTTTAGCCTTCCACTGTAGAAAGGCCAGCTGGATCAAAGTAGAGGGGTTTCCAAAACACACAGGTCAGGTAAAGAGACTTACAGGTGGAGAACTTCAAAGTAGAACGCCGAGCTCTAAAACGTACCGGCCAGACTTGCAAAGCCTTAGTTTAGACAGTTAAGTCATTAAACACTCCTACGTATGAACTGGCCATTAGTCTAACACTTAAGCCCAGTTCTGATTCATGAGCAGATTATATAATGCCTAATGATTTAAAGCACTTCAGCCATGAAAAGAAATGTAAAAAGTATTCCAGCTGACAACAAAGAATTAATCATTCTTGGAATACAGATTCCATATTATTTATTTTTTTATTCTTAATTCTTGGAGGATTTAGAAGTTCTTAAGATGTGTGTTCTGCAAACTGATATCTTTGCCCATGCAGAGCAGGCAGATAAAATTAGCTCACCTTAGACTTTGTTAGGCATTCAACATTCAGATCTTCCTGCCATTCCAGTCAGTTAAATTGTGTTTTACGATTACAGAATTTGGCTGCCGGTGACAGGAGACAAAAATGATATTTTCAGAACCTGTTAATTCTACATTTTGGTGCGCTCAGTTTGCAAAGGCTGATGGGAAATGCTGCAGGGGAAGTTGCATGGTAAATATGAATTCGCAATAAGGTTTAATTCAAATCCCAATGTTTTGTCAATTCACGACATGAAAGTTTAAATCATTTTACTTCTAAACAGGACAAATGGGATGGAATGTGAGAAAATGAGCAGAAACTCACAGTACAGGAGTTGTTGTTTATAATCTACATCTCTAATTTACTTCACAGTTAAAGAATTATGCCCTTCTTTAACTGTATCTTAGCAACAGAATTATGCCCTTTTATAAATGAAAGTGTTTTTCCCAGATAGAGTATATATGTTCAGCAAATCTGTGTAAACATTCAGTGGTCAGTTTAATAGGTACACCTACTTGTTAACCCAGACAGCCAGGTTCTCCAAACAGTGAATCATGTGGCCGCAAATGGATACATACAACACTCAGACAGAATTAAGAGGTTCGCATTCTATTTGACTTGCTAGAACAGCTAAGAGGCGTGGCCTAACTCATTCTGAATGTGGCAATTTTGACTTGCCTGTCACCTGACTTCGTTGTCCAGTTTTGACGTTTATTATTGTGAACATTTAGCCAGGTTTGTTGCTTGTGTTACACGGTACAGTAAGAGTACATAAAACAATTGCGGAGGAAAATAGAATTTACGTTTTGTTACAATATTCTTAAGGCGTATTTCTTTCAAAATTGATCAAAATCAGCCCAAGATCAACAAAGTTATTTGGTTTAGTTCCTTTGAAACAGTATAATTAAATGTATAGCACTGACAGTTACAAGTACATACACTCATAAATGTATAAGATTTTGCTAGTTATAGATCAAGCTTGATGCTATGTGTAAGCCTACTTTTGAGCCTGTATCTCCACCAGGGAATACAAAACAGGAAGTCATGGCTGAAGTAACCTCAGCACGGTTCCACAAAACCCTTCTGCAGAACTGGAGGGGAGCAGCTGATAGAAGCCCTGCATCACACACTCTCTTCTGCCTATGGATGACGTAAACCCAGTGTAGACCAGGGGCACCAGTGTGGAGCGTCGAATCGGCTCTTAAATTAGCATTCTTACTCTGCTCGTCACTCTGTACGTCGACTTCCCTCCACGTATATATTATAGTCCTCTCGTTCTGCCGTGGCTTTACTTCCTGTCATTCCTTCTAAGGAAATCTACATCGCTCGGCTCACTTCTGCAGAGCCCCTCAGCTCTTCTTACCACCAGTTGCCAGGAGTAAAGCCACTGGTATCTTTGTACAAGCAACAATTAAGAAAAGACTGGCTTTTGTCCACCTTCGGGAGAAAGCTGCTTTAGTGAGCTGAACCTGTATGCGATGACAAGCACCCTTCTCCTGTCTGTTACCTTACCAGAGGTGAGCAATGTTCTCCAGCAACTGATATGAATTCCCAGCAAACCAGATGAAGTTTGGAGATATGTGGTTTCCATGCTGTTGTTTCCTGGATACTAATAGGTGGTGGTGGTGGGGGGGGTCAATCAATCAATTGTCCTCATCTGTCTAAATGGGGAAGAGGAGTTGCCATGCAACACACAACAATTGTAGCACACTCGTGTCTCCATTGTGTGGCCTTTCAGAGGACACTGCGTTTAATAGGCCAGTTCAGATATACCGGGACGAGGCTCCGCTCCTTGGTGAGGCTGCCTGCCTGTTCTCCTGTTTCACCGGAGGGTGTGAAGTGTAAAATCATACCCTCCATTCACAGCAATAATGCCACAACATTTAAAGTTGATTTTACTGCCCTGTAAGTTACTTATTATTAATATTGTCCATTGACTACACCACTTATAACAGTTTAGTAAAGCCGTGGTGCGTAGACTGGTTTCTCTTAAACACACAATTATTATTATTGATATTAAATTTAACAATAAATACTGTTAGGTTTGAATTAAGTGAATGAAATTACTAACACAGTATATTTATGATCAGTAAGCAAGAAATTAGCTTCTGTTTTCCTGATTGAATTTGCTTTTATATCCAGGCAACCCAGAAAAAGACGTGAACCATCCTACGGTGAAATGGATGTTTACTTTCACTCAGCTCTGATCTCCTGTCTTGTGACTGTAGATGAAATTGTTCGCATCATTACTTGTGGAATTTCCCAAGAAACAGCTATATTGAAATCTTAAATTAGTATCCCCGTCCCCAAACGAACGAGTAAGTCCTTTGTTTTTTTTATGCTAGGAATTTTCTAAGCATGCTTACCCTGGTGAATAAATACCACTGCCTTTTGGCGCACTTACAGCAATGAAGATCTCACATTGAATCTCCCATGATGCGGCTGCAACGTTCTGACATCAAAAATGAAAATGGTTCTTTGTTAGTGCCTCTTCTGTATGCAGGAAGGGCTAGACTGAAGATCCTTAAAATCAGCTAAAAAACTAAACTCCTAAAAAAAAAAGTATGACTGATTTCATGTTCAACATAAAGCATTACTAAGTTGGTCTCCTCTCTGTTACTTACGCCTAGCTAATACAAGGCATAACCCACTTGTGCCTTCAAAAGTACATCAAGGGTGGAGGAGATGTGCATTCAGAGAAGCCTTTCTGCACACCACCTTTGTACTGAGCTATAACTTTCGTACTTGCGACTTTCCCGTTAGATTTAATGAGACTGGCCGTTCTCCTCTGACCTCGGGCATTAACAAGGCATGTTCCCGCGCAGAACTGCCACCGGCTGGATGCTTTTAGATTATCGCACCATCCTGTAAACTCTAGAGAGTACAAAAATCCCCAGGTAAGGCATCAACAATCACACCATATTTAAAATCGCTTAGATGGTGCATCTTACCCATTCAGATGCTTAACCAAATAGTGACTGGACCACATAACACTGTCTGCGTCCTCTACGTAATCCAGTCGCAGACACGATTCGTCATTTGGAGAAGCAGGCTGGTGGCATTAACATACACACATAATTACTCAATACAGCGACTGGATGATAGCTGTATGTAAATATATAAATATGTAAATATATAAATATGTAAACATGTAAATATGTAAATATGTAAATGGATTCTATAAACAAAACCATCATTTTCCATCATTATATGAAATTATATGAACATCCACACTTCTGTAAGTCACCTGCCATTACGCTAAATTCGTAAAGCCTGATGTCCCTGATTATGTTTCTGCTGTACAACCTTGTGTTCAGGCAGCTTTCCACACACTTTCAGTGTTGAAAAAAGTGATTTTCTCAGAGGTGGTAACTGATTGACGTTATGCCAGCCTTGCATCTCCTGCATATTACTGTGTCACCACTGACCCAGAGTAACCGTATATTTTGCCTTTGAGCTATGGTGCTGGAGAAGACTTTTGAGAGTCCCTTGGACTGCAAAGAGATCAAACCAATCTTTATTAAAAGAAATCAATCCTGACTGTTCTTTAGAAGGACAAATAATGAAGATGAAGCTCAAATATTTTGGGCACACA
>JAACJT020000013.1:5740594-5761149 GCA_009936485.2 Gymnarchus niloticus | reverse complement strand
GGCGGCCTGGCGTGCTGTGGTCCATGGAGTCGCGAAGAGTCGGACACGACTGCGTGACTAAACAACAACAACAACCATATATTTAGCTGACATTGTACAAATATGGTGTTTTATTTAAAAAACACAAGATAGGACCGAAAACATATCCGCCTTTGAGAATGTCTCACATGGGATGTTTTTATTCATTAAAGAATGGCTCCATCTCAGAACAACAGGAAAATTAAAAGGCAAGGCAAGCAGTAATGGAAGAAACTTCACTCAAGAAAAAATTCTGCCGGTCAATTGATTTACAAATGAAAACCTATTTAACGGCAGATGTCAAAAATATGTAAATAGTTGTATATTTATTTCTTGTCTTGAAATGGAAATGCAAGGAAAATTTACATTTAGAAATGAAAATGACGTTCCTTAGCTGAGAGATGGTTTTTTTGTTAAGGGACACCACCCCCCAGCTAGGCTGTATTCTGTGGTGTAGAGCTGTGTGGGGATCAGCATCTTTGACGTTGGATGAACTGTTCTGTCAGTGCTGTCACTCCTGCTTTGCATGTGGCCATATGTTGTTAGGATGCTGGCATTCAGGGATCCCCAGCTGCCCTCATGGTCATGCTGACATATAATGTCCTGCCGGAGCTTGTGCTTGTTCATTGAAATCACTCTGCTGTTTTAAATGGCTGCTCTGCTTTTGCAATCCTCACTCCCTGCCTTTTTTTTTCAAGGTTGTTCCACTTGGAAGTCCAGATTCCAGGGATCGCTACATTTATCTGCTGGCCCACCTGTCTTCTCCCTCCTAGCTACCAGCCCAAGCTGCTGGCAGCCCAATAACGTGACTACCTGTCTACCTCCTTCTATACTCTATTGTCTACTTGTAGCTCTGTGTGGCACTGGCCAGAGGTGGATGGACTTCCCCCTTGAGTCTAATTCCTCCCAAGGTTTCTTCCCCCTGAGGGGGTTTTTTCTTGCGAACTGCTGCCTTTGGCTTACTCTCTGGGGACTTTGAGCAGGAACTATGTAAAGCACTTTGTCACTATGCTCCATGTTAAAGGCCCTATATGAATGAAATTGCATTGAAATCACGTATATGAAAGCAGACGCGTGATTGCCCTATCATTTCCCCGTTTCAAGTGTGGAAGAAAAAAAATTTCTAGACTTTGTTTCTCTTTCGTTTTACCTTTACGTAAAAGAAAAATAGTGGCGATGTGGACTAGATGAGAAGTTTTCTTTATTTTCCGGAGCAGATTAATAACAGAAAAAATTGAAACACACACCCGTTTAGTAGTGCTAGGTGATGCAAGGCGTAAGGCACCTTTCTATTTCTAACAACAGTTTATATTCCCTTATCCCCTCACCCCTATAAGGGCATTTCAATTCTGATTGGTAGTTACAATGCCTCATCAATACCTTGGTCAGTACATGGAGTACGTGACTTCCTCGAAAAAATGTCTGACCTATTTGAATCGCACCTCTGACAAATACTTTATACTTTATATTACGTTTACGTATATACTTTATATTACAAAACTATCACAAACTAATAAAAACTAAATGAAGCATCAAAAAAATGAAACTGAGCTAAACTAGCAGCCCCACTTTAAAACTAATAAAAACTAAACTGACATTGAAAACAAAAGTGAAAATGAAATTTTAAAAAAGACTAATGAAAAATGCAAAACTATTATAACCTTGGCTGCCACTTCTTTTCCCCACACACTCAATCTCTTAACTTTTCAAGCAACCCAGTGTTTAATCACGCACTTACTACATGCTTAATTCTATGTACCAACAAAGTTTTAACAGATAGAAGTTAAAAATCTCTCACAGCAGCTTTCTTACACCCAACAGAGTCTAAGAAAATAGATCACCTTTAATCACAGCCAGGCAGGAGCAGCAAGACAAAAGGACAGGAACCAAAAGGAGGTGATGACGATTCAGTTCTTTGATAATCCTACTTTGTGGCAGCCTGATTGCCCAGTCTTTGTTAGCTGATTTGCATTACGTAGCATCTTGCCTTTTGGTCTCAATCGGGAGTAAGGGCAGATTGTTTTCCTAATTACCATTACTAGAGGCCACACAAGCTAAGATTTCTGTGTTACAAAATAATAGAACAACCAGTAATATGAGAGGGTAATGCAGTTAAAGCGGACCATCATGTACAAACACCTTCTTCTTGCCTAGGGGCTTAGACAGACAGCCATCCCAAAATGCACCTATATCCAACCCCCCCAAGTCCAGTTTTCCTTCTACACAAGACGTTGCTCCATTCACTTCAAGGACATATGAGGATGGCAGTAACGACACAGGATTCACGGTAGGGCTACGGTTCAGGCAGGACAGCACGCATTACCAACACACACGTTCAAGGACAATTAGAGTCACCGGTTCACCCGAGGTGCTCAGACGACACCAGGCTGCGGCAGGATGCTGAAAAACCCACAGAGACACTTGAAGAACAAGCAGAGCTGCAGCTGAATTCAAAAGCAGAGGCACACGTGTGAGGAAGCAAGACTCCATGCTGACCTAGCAGCCTAACTCGCCACCCTGCATCAACACATTCCTGTAGCAGAAACTGCTTCTGTTTCTATGTTTCAGAAAGGCTAGCGCACACTACAGGTACAATATGGAACAAGCATTATTTATTGTAGAAGGCATGTGTTTTAAAACCAGAGAATGAGAGACACACGTCAGGTAAATCTCACAAGTGTCTAATCAATGGAGAATTAAGATCAGAAAATCTGTCTGTCAGAAGCTGATACCTAGGGTGACAGTAATACTAGTGATTACCTGGATGAAGAGATGCCATAAAGAATGAAAAGGAAATGATGAGCACCAGTCCAGCTCATGGGACCGAACTCTGTCCGATTTAGGCTAGCTGGGAGTGACTGCACTGCTCCAACACACACAGAAACCTACTTCTTCTCCGTAAAACTCCACCCAGTAGGGTAATACGCAACAAACATAAATACCAGCGATGTCTGAATGAGCCTCGTTCCAAGCATGGCACTAGCTGACTTGTCCATCGCACAATGATTATTGTATTAATATTCTCAAATAAATTGTAGGAGGCAGAAGGTTAATGACATTCCAAAAGCTTCCCAAGAGGAGATGCACACAGAAAATATAATTATGCTAATATGCAGCATAGAGAGATCGGATAAAAATTGAGACTTGTTAGTGCTAAATTTTATTGTGCGTGCGGGCTTTCACGTGTCTCAAACATACTAATATACTCTAATAAAGCGCATGGAGTGCAACTTTGGATAGAAACCTCTGCCGCATAAGTCATAGCTACTCGCTTGAGGCAGACATGGACTCACACACACACGCTCAGTGATCTTTCTAAAGATCACACACGGGGGCCGTCAGGTAACTCCTAGTTCATGTTCAGATACTTTCCTAATACAACATTCAAGTTTTAGCACTTTTTATTAAAAATACTCCATGTGTAACATGAAATAAGAATGAAACCCACAAGGGAGGGAGAAGCTTGAGCTTTTCTGGTTTCAGATTAAAATGAGATTTAAAAAACGACGACGTTTATTGGCTCAATTCTCATTTCTCGGGTTCGTCAATTTTTTAAAGTCACACAGATGGACCAAATCATGCAGCATCACTAAGATCTCTCTCAGGATATTCGAAAATCAGATAATGACATGATTTCAGCCTCCCCGCTTACTGACCATTCTTGACCAGTTTCCAGCCCTTATTTTAAAAGTTCTTTTTAGATTTTTCTAATCGCAATGCTTTAGACAATTTTTTTTTTTTTTAACACGTTTAAAATTTTACTGGCAGCCTTGAGTATTATTTTATTTTTATCCTACGGAGAGTATTTGGGTGACTTCCAAGATTTATGTCTCACAAGCAGGTATTTAATTAATCACCGTGTTTAAGCCTTAGGCAGGAACCTGAATACTCCACAGGTTTCCACTATGATGCCGTTTGCAGCTGTTTTCCGTAATACTGTAGGGACTGTCACCCAATGCGATATTATGTAGCTAGGCGGCACGTGTCCAACATGTCTACGTCTGTTTTTGAAGTCACGCAGAGCGGAAAATCTGTGGGCAAACTCCGTCCATTCAGTTAGTTGCCCTCTGTGACGGCAACGCGAAAACGTTTGGATGAAGTGTTGCAAGCAAGGTGTCTCGTAGGTCCAAAAACAGACTCAGATCATATCAGATTCTGGAAGAAAATCAGTACATTCCACTCTGTGGGAAAGTTTAAATATATGTTTATATATATTTGATTGCCAGCCAAGGCCCATTAGGGTGCATTTTTAAATCAAATGAGAGAGAAAGCCGCAGTACCCCTCACTGTTACTTCATGGGCAATCATGCTATTTTCTGCCTGAATGAAATAGTTTTGATACCTTCTGAGTGGGCTAGCAAGCTGCCCCACGCTCTCCTGCTCCCCCGCCGCACAAAACATTTTTGCCCCTGGCTGAGTAGGTGGACAGCATGCAGTCTCCTGCATGTTGGTGAGGACAGTGCAGGAAAACCAACGGCTCGGGCCGCACCGTTGCATGTCACATCTACTCGAGGAAGAGCTGCCCCCCGTGACAGATGATTGCTCACTCATGCTAAGGACGGCTCTTTCCATGTAAATAGCAGAGAGACACGCGATACAGTGCTGACTTTGTTCTTCCCCACTTAGGATGGCGGTCATGGCAGCATTACCACCAGCATCCTAAGAATTCTTTCGGTGATACAGGGTTCAAGTCCTTTTAAGGATGCTCTTCCTCACATCCTCAAACTCCTCAGTGCCCCGAGGGGTGGAGTTTGTTGTGGGGGAGATGCCAATGTGACTACATTGTCTTGGAGAATACATGCATGTATCTGAAGCACGATATTTCATACACAGGAAGATTTATATTCACCATGGAATGCCACACTCTTTTTTCCGGCGGAGGGCAGGGTGTGTTCAGCCGTAGGCCGGTTCTCCTTAAGACAGCACAGAAAGTATCAGGTCCAACGACCTCCTACCAAATCCCAGCACGTGTATATACACAGGTAAGGCATGGTAACATCTCCTTCCACCTCCAGCATCCCACAGCTATTTTCCAATGTGCAGACCACGATTCAGCTCATAGCAAACAGGCCACTGTGAGGTTCTAGCACAGGGGAGGCCTTGCTGGTTTCGTCACCCAGCATAACCCGGCAAGCTTCTGCAGACTCTCTGTCATTATAAATCCAAAACATCGCACCACCCAAATTACTAGACACTGGAGCAAATCAAGCTCAAATGCCTACTGGATAAACAAGTCCATTTAACCACAAACTACTTCCTTGACCCGCTGGCATTAGACAACCATTACCTGCCCCTTTTCATTGGAATTATGGGAATTAGGAGGTTGTCAGTGGGTGCGTGAAATTAAAAAACCATGCCATTAATATCGAAAGCCTCTTAACATGCAAAACACTTTTTACATTACTAGAAGCATTTTACACATTCCATTACTCACTCTTATTTCATTACCATACTACATCGTTATGATTATGACGATGATAGCAATTCAATTGCAATTTCCTTTTGATGAAAATTGATTTCTAATTTATTCCATAACTTCAGGAGCTGCTACTCTGCTGGCTGGCTTAAGCAAAGATCCAGAGAAAGATACGATATTCCCAATCGAGTCATTAATAATTTTAGCATGTCCCAGGTCTTCAAACAGTGACCCGGGCCAAGTCAACCATTATGCCGCAGTTCAACGGGAAACAAGGTGGCTGAAGGCATGGAAGGAATGCTGGGAAACATCTCAAGGTAGGTTTCCTGCCATAGCCTTCAGTAAGTCAAGCTACTCTACTAAGCTTAGACATGATTGATTAACTACAGATTTCAGTATATGTGTTAAGCTCATGTACTTGAGAAGCTTGGACTATCAGGGTCCCTTAACATAGTTCTCATAGTAGATTACCCTCACCCTTAAGGTATACATTTTACTTACCATAGCTCTGGGGGTTAGAGGTCTATGCCCAGAACCAGAAAGTCATTGGTTCAAAGCTCATGGTTGCCAAGCATCATCGGGCCCTTGAGCAAGGCCTATAAACCCCAGAACTGCTCCATGTACACTAACATCAACCACACTGTGTGCAGCTTTGGAAAAAAAGTATCTGCTAAATAAATGTAATATAATACTGGAAAAGCCTCTGCAACATAGAAAAAGTCATAAGTATTGTATTTGATAATGATGTGACAAGGCACGCAGATCTTTAAAGGCATTTATTAATGAAATACACAGTCTTGAGATTCTCAACAAAATGCTTCCTTATTTGTCATGGGGGGAAACAGCACAGCTCTAACTGTGACTTAGAATTTCTTGTACATGGAGTTAATCACATGTGCAATAAAGACAGATAAGCAGTAAAGGAAAGGATGCTTTCAATGAGTGCCCAAGTTTAACAAATAAATAGCTCTCGCATTGTGCCATTAAAAAAAAAACATAAGAAAAAAATTCAAGAAAAGGAAGTCACCACTGTACGTCAGTGTCCATTGGAGTGACCCCGAGTCCTAGGATTGGAAGGCAGTCAGTAAGTCAAGAAAACTGGGGGTGGGATGTAGAAACCTGGAGTCCTGTGACCTTTGAACCTTCTGAGACACATATTGCACATTTTATAATTTTTGCAGAAATAATATACCAAACCACACTGCCATGTTTTGTTTAGAAGACAAGGTCTTAAAAATGAATGAACTTTGAAGAGTTGTCACATACAAGAGAGCGGGTCTCCCAAATCAAAACTTCCACTATGGTACAGACGGAAAAAGACAACCACGAGCCGACACAAGAAGCGAAGCTGAAGGCTACAATTCTGAATTTTAGAAGGTTCTGTACACAGGACACTTCACAGCTTCACATTTCTGCCCTGGTAGCTCTGGATATGCCTCTTACCCAGATGGAAATTAATCCAGAAACAGCTCTGTCAGGCAGCAGACAAAAGCACAGGGAAGCTAGAACATAGAACATGGGAAGCTAGAACACTGGAGGACAGATGACAGTTAAAGTAACGCTCTTCGTGGCCGCTTTGCAATTTAATGTTCATGTGGGGCTCCCTCTCATGCAGACGGGCCAGCGAGGTTCTCTCTGCCCTGAAAAACACTACCGTTAAACATCCTCCTCCCGTGTCATTTTGGCAGACAGTAAACCTCCACACGTGGCGTCAGCCAAGACCTCAACACGTTCTATTCAGGCTCTCTAGCCACTTGACGCTTAAGCAATGCTTTGACACCTTCTGCCTGTGTGCAGTACCACAGTTCAACTCGCTGGCATTATGTTGCTGCAATAATGGAACAGTGCTCTCGGCTTCCAACCAAAGTCCAATTCAAGAGGAACCATCTCCGTGATGACATACAGACCGGCAAAGGCCCTTCGGAAGCCCAGCATGGAACCATTTGGCGTCCACATTTACTTGGGCCAATGGGGAAGAAGCAGCAGCCGTGCCAGGCTGTCCTGACTGGCATACATTACACCTGGGAACCTCTGTAAAATACATTATTAAACACCAAGCAGCCAGGTGATTACAGAGCCCCACACCACGGCTTAAAACAGATCCAGCTATACAAGTCCAATTCCTCATGTTCCCACGGAGCCTCACACCCAGGTCAAAGCAATACTCTGTCAAATGAGAAGACTTCCTCAAAAACACCATTTTCACCTTTGGTTGCTGTTAGGTTCCTTTTCTATGCATTTAATGAATAGTGCTTCGTGTGAAGACAGTGGGAATAGGATGATGGATGAAGCGGTATTTTAACACCAAGGTTCATAGTGCATCCGCAGGCAAGTGTAGTAAGACAATGATGAAATGATCTGGAACCTGCCCTCGTTTCTAGATTGCTACAGCACCGGAGACCCCTTCTGTCGTTCTACTAGACTCCGCAGTGCCGGACGAAGCTTCCAGGGCCTTCACACTACCACAGCCCCTGCCTGCTCCAGTGATACTCGTACCATCTACTCACTCAGGCTACCCTAACAATTTTAGAATTACTAGCCTGTGTTTCACAGAGAAGCGAGGAAGGGGCATCCCTCAGGTAGCTTGAGGCCAGGCTAGGCAAGTCGACAAACAGAATTTAAAAAGTTTCTCACGTCTACTTGTTGGAGACTTGCCCGATTTTATATGCCATTCCCTGTGATCTACAGGCTAGCAGAGCTTCTGTTTCTCACAACGGCAAAGCAGTTTCCACAGAAGGTATGGAGTATGAAAGAGGGAGCGTGTGCTAAAGACCACTCTTGTAGAGACACCTCAGAAATGTGAAGACGGCGTCCTCATTCCCTGTGTACCAATTTAAAAAAATAATAATAAACAAGTTAGCACCATCCTCAGCTTGCAGCAAGGAGGAACAAACCAAGTCCTCATATTAATGGCACCCACTCTATTTCATCACCTCGTAGCTGAGAGCTCCCTTTCGGGATTTAGAATACGACATCTGTAGTGGTAGGAGACTCTGCAAGAAAAGAAAATAAACTTTAAGTAACATATGCCAACATCCACAAGATCGTTAATACAAAAGCACAAACCATGGGACCTTTTCGGTTAAATTTAAATACTAATATAAAATATAAAAAGCCAAAATACTTTTCTTTACATATTGCAACAATGTTAAATGCCTGTTTTGCTCCAAAAAAAACGAAACATCCCATTGTGTCAGCTGTAAATTGTGGCAGTAGGTAAACATTAAGAAGAGAATTACAGATGAAAGCACCGAGGAGTAAAGGTGGGCCAGCGTAGTTAAACGGCAGTCCGAGTTAAGTGACATCGGCAGGCCTTCTCCAGCCTAGCTCCTGAAGACAATCTGGTCCGGCTGATTCGCTCTCTTCGCCATCGCATTTAAGAAAAGGGTTATGAGCCGGCTCTCCAGGTACTGAGGGATATTTGCAGGACTTGCTAAGGTATCCATGAGCGAAGTAGCTTGTTAATTTATATCAAGCTGCAGTTTGGGCAAATTTCATCCTGGGGAGTATTCCAGAAAGCGGGTTGCATAGCCTATAATTAAAACTTAATTTTGATTGGAAAAAACTGAAACAGGACCCGAATCTCGACAGATTGCTTGCAGTTTTCTCCCATTAGAATTCAAGTTTAACTAGAGATATGTTAAAGCTGCTTTCTAGAATGCCCCCACTTCCTTAACCAACCAACCGGCAACCCAACTTGCACTTCAAAACAATGCGCCATCGCTCGTGTGAAAACGACTTGCCGTTCTCATTGCCCGAGGCGTTTAACTTTAGATCTTGCACAGGCACTGCAAAACAGCCACATCGCTTAATGTTCTAGGTCACCCTTGAGTTCCACTGTGGTAAAGCTGCGGCTCCGGGCGCTAAATGAGGAATTTCCGAGATGAGTCCAAAAGAAATGCCAATGCCAGATAAGGGTAAACCGCATTCATTTAACCCCTGGCTACACTGCAGGGGACCTACTTGTCGCAATACAGAGAATGAAACCTCTAACTAATGCATTCCTTAAGCCTCGATTCCAAGAAGCTGAAATGGAAAACCGGAATCGTTGTCATGAAATACACAAATCTTAACTGGTACCACCAGGTTACGTGTGACAATGCTTTCAGCAGTCCTCAAGTCATCAAAAAAAAAAACAAAACAAATTACAATTAGAGCATTCAAATTTAAATACACACCTTGTTCAGGAAAAATGCTGGTTTTGACAGATAATCTACACTCCTCTGATTTTCAATCCCCCCCCCCCGCCAAAGTAAATAAAAATATTCTTTTAAAGTTTTACAATGCGTGGCCGACTGCAATAAAGGTTGTCAGTTTCTTTTACTCCATAAAGGGTGGTCATTTAATGCTACGCAGGAGAGTATATGGGCAGACAACCCAACTCTGTATTAGTATGGACAATGGTCATTTTATAGGAAATCTCATTTCTAAAAACCTTCGAGAACAATTAGTTGATCTCTAGAAGTGATTTTTTAAAAAGAAAAACCTTAATGCACTGCAAACAGCTGTACACTACAAAAGAAAAAGACACTGGTTTCAGTCCCCAACTGTATAATTCAATAATTTAAGAGCTTTCTACATAAGGCCTTGTGATTCTTTGAGAATGCAAATTAAGCGACGACATTTCTTGCCGCTTCAGGCCAATCATGAAGGTGAAGAGCACGAGTATAACTTTTGACACTTTTGAGCAGAGACAATGCAGCAAATAGCAGGGTGGGCCAGAACTCCGACTACTCTGACACTGGTCAACGCATCTTAGCAGGAGGTTCCCCCCATTGTCCTATTAAGACACCTTGACCAGCATGCAGAACAGCACGATGAAACTCCAAATTGTGAATACTGAAAAATAAGCTCTCACCTGCAAGAGAGGCCAACATATAAAGAATACAACAAAAATAATACCAATAATAACAATCATGACACAGACAAAGTTCATTTCTAGTTGGAGGTTAATGCCAAGTTAAAAGGTCGTTGATGAAGCTTTTCAGCCAGAAAAAAATATTTTATCCATGTTAAGTGTGATGTGTTATTTTCCTGATGAGGAGACATCAGAACAACATTTTTCAGAAACCATAAGATACGCCTCTGTCACGGTCACTAAATAGATATTTCTATATTGATCATTTTTATTTTTTGCAAGGGAGAAATATTTAAAAGATATATGGAGCTGGAACACATTTCAGTTTAAACTTCCACTAAAAAAAAAAAAAAATCCATTACATTGTCTTTTGACGTGTGCACAGTTCCAATAGCATTTTAGCAAAGCATACCTAAAACTCTCAGATCTCATTTTTTATATACAATATTGAAATATAGAACATAAATTACTACTTTTTTCATATTCATCCTTTTCACAAATGGGTCAAAGCAACAACCAAAAATAAAAACATTACAAAACTCAAAAACGCTGTAGAAATTGTTATATTTTTATATATAATTACATATACTTTCTGTGCTCCATAGACTTGAGAAATGTATCCTGAATGGGTTTGTTGAAAACTTCACTTCCAGCCAGCGTCGTTGCTGTCAGAACTGACTTCCGCGCAACAGAAAATCATCACGGCAAGAAACAGGAAGAGGCGTGCCTCTGTGTAGCTATAAAAAAAAAAAAAAAAAAAAAAAAAGATAACCACCTCATCATCCTCACCTCCGTTCGTAAACAGAACCGCAGTAGTGTCTGGGTGGCTCTTCCAATCTCTTCTGTACAAAAGTATAAATATCTTTATTTTCCCCTCACTGTTCCCATAACTAGGAGGTAGAGGACAAAAGGTTGTTCACACCCCGCAACAGAGGTGACGGTTGCCCGGTATTTGGTCGTGCTGGTGTGCTATTCGGCCTGCACGTGGCACCGAGAGTCGTCATCTCGGTTATAGTTCATGACGCCATCCCCGTCTTGGGGGGGAAACAACCGACCTGTCCATCTACAGCAAATCCATTTTAGGTCTGTAATGCAGCAGAAGGGGTGATTTCTGCAAGAGAGCAACGTGACAGGCTGAATGCCAAACAAGCAGCAAAGGGTTCAGTTGACAAGGTAACATTGTTCAAGATGGAAACGTAATTCATACAAGTCTTACAAGAGAGGCTTGCCCAAATGACACAATGAGCAGTTACAGTTGGACCTTCTGCTCGCATCCCCTGGGTAAAACCTCCTATGCCAACTACAGAAACCTAAATGTCCACTTCTAGTAATTTCCATATGAAGAGTAGAATAGAACTAACACAAACTCCTGTCTCTAAATATTAGAAATTCCACACAATTAACAGCTCTGCAGGAACAAATTAACTCTAAAACTCAAGTCCACAGATCCACACATGGGCAGTGTGCAACTGTAGAGGTTAGGATGCTGCAACCATCTCCGGAAGGTTGCTGGTTCAAATCCCATACCCATGTTGGTTCCTTGAGCAAAGCCCTTAAACCCAAATGCTCCAAGGATACTGGGAACTAGCTGACTCTTTGCTCTGACCCTCAAAACCTGCTCTCAAAATGGGACATTCAGAAATATACCATGGGAATGAATTAAGCATGACTATTCTGTTCTTTACATGTTTGCGATGTATGGTGGGTGGCATTTAAATCCCTCTCTGCCTTTGGATGGTCCTTATCACTATTACCTTAAATCTCCATCTTGTCACTACTACGAATTTCAACGTGTGGTCCTTGCCCAGGATTTCCTCGTTGCATAAAATGTCCAGCTGATGAAAACAAACAAAACAAAAACATCAGCAAACATGCCTGCAGATGTTTGTACTTCACAGAATTGGCAGAATTTTTATATTCCAGTATACAATAAATTATGGCTTCAAACCGGTAGCTAAATCTGGAATACTTCCTGCTTGAGAGGACTAATTTCACCATTTTTGTACTTCCTAACGTCAACTTGGTCGAAACACCATAGAGCTTAGACCGCAACACTTCCATTTCATAGCTTCCCCTTTAAAAAGCTGGACATCACCTGCTTAGGCCTGCTGAGCTGCCAACGTGTAATCAATGATTTCTTCTGCTCTATAAGACTTGTCTGTTGAATCGTATGACAGCAGCTTTGTCACAGGTGCTGGTCATGTGACACGAGAGACTGAGCTTCATTCTCGTGTGTGTGATGTGGCAAAGGCTCCCAGAAAAACTTTCGACATCCCCATGTAAATATTTAAAGGACTAGACAGCCAGTATAGTAAAAAGTGAGAAAGGAGCATCCACAAGAGGTTTGTTTTTGAGCAATCATGTAGTAACAAGGACTTTCACAGAGGGCTCCAACAAAAGACAGCGAGTGAATTACGTCTGGGCTGTATCATCTCCCGCTTTTGTCTTCCGTCTAAATCAGCTCGCTTGTAACGCACCAGACTAATGAGCGGTGTGCTGAAAGCGGGAAGCTCACGCTGAACAGTGCTAAGAGATACGCCCACGCTGCTCTTGGTAGGCGGCACACAGAAGAAAAAAAGCTGAGATAAAGCTGAGACCCACGGTGATGTGCTAGCAGGCTGTGAGAAACACGACATCCTGAAGAATGTATGGAGGACGAATGCCTGAGGCAGATCTGCGACCTCAAAAGTGGAAGGTCTGGAGAAAAGCTGCTATGATTGACAGGATACTGCAGCCAATTGTAAAGTGACCGACTGAGCACCAAATAGGGATCACCGGTATCTCCCATAAGGCAGGCGAACACAGTACCTCGTTAAAGGAGGTCAGGTTCAGCTTCTTGGCGATGAACTTCTTGAGATGCAGCACGGTGGCCTGGGCAGAGCAGCGGATCCACTTCCTCTTCAGTCCTCGCAGCTTGCTGCTGTTACACTCCAGGCAAATGCTCACCTGCAAGGCAGGGCCGCGTTAGCACACAGAATCCTCCATTGTGTGTTCCTAGAGAGCCTGGGTTACATTACTACATCAGAGATCGTCCTTCCACAACAGAACATAGGTCATTAGTGTGACTGGGCTATGCTGAACTCTGAAAGGCTCCAAGCATCGCTGGGGTCTTCTTAAAGATGAGCAGAGTTCGGGGTCGCAGGGAGGTTGTTAAATTCTGATGGAACATGTCCTATTAGGAATCGATGACAGGAATCGACCACGCTGCCAACACTAGATAGGAGTACATCTGAAAAATGGGAGGGGACCCAAAACAAAAGAGGAAGGAACAGAAATCTATCGAGGTCTCAGGATCCCCTGGCAATATGCTTCAGCTGTTAGCACAGCTACTCTAAACATGGGAAACATTATTCGCCATTCCAAACGGCTCAGATCATGTGGTTAACATGAATTTATTTAAACAACAGAGAGCAACAGGGTTCCATGCAGAATGAGTTGATATGAAATTTGCATGAGATCTTTTCTGCTGAACTTTAAGACAGGTTAAGGCATCGATTAACAACCTACGAGTCACGACCCCACAGGGGGTCTCCTGATATGCAAACGCTATTGTGAGAAAATGGTTAAAAATAAATATAGACATTAAACATTACCAGCAATGTATCTACTGCATAGTCCTCAAGTTATGAAAAAAAATATAGCCTTTTCTCACCGGTTAGTGTGGCAGCTTTTTCTGACAAGCACATGGCATTTATGCTATGCATTTCATACTAAATCGAGGACTATGTAGTACGCACATTACTGGTAGTGGTTTATATAAAACTATTATTTACCGCTGAAATCTATTTTTAACCATTTTCACGCAACGCTGTTTGCATATGAGGCTACCCCAAGGTTGGGAACCGATGGGTTAAGGGTTTCCTGGCTGCCCCCTATACTGAAACAGGAATTAATGGCCATGGCAGCAGTATACGCCATTCTGCTCGTGATTAGATTTAAAGATAAAAATGCATCTGGACAGGGCACGTCGTGTAAAAACACTAAAATAATGTTATGAGAGAGAAGGAGACAGCCAGATTTTGAGGAAGCATGTCACACGTCACAGTTTCTCCCACCACTTTCCTGAAAGTTAAAGGACAGAGATTCCGAATGACACACAGGAGAGAAGACAAGATGACTTCGTTATTGAAAGGAGGGACTCCTTTATGAGAAATATTCACCATACTGGCAGCTCAAGCGCTGAGATGACAGAAGCTCAAAGCAACAGCAAGTGATAAACAAATAAAGATTCAATTCAAAGTAGGATATGGGCAGCCGTATTTTTAGGAGACTGGAGCAGTTTTGATCAAATGCCTCAAGCAGACTGGAGGTTTCCGCGGTCTCAATGGCTCATAAGACATTTGAACCCACATCATTTGCTTTAAAATGAGTTGGATGCAACACAGCTTGAAATCTCTCATGTGGAATAATACAGACCGAGCTAATGCTATTAGCTGCTAAATGTTTTATTATATAAAAAAAAGCACATTACTTCCATTCAAATTGTGTCATCTAAAAAACAGATATTGTATATTTGCGCTCTGTTTAAGATTAAACTAACTGTCTGTAATTAACCATTGGGTGCTCAGTTGTAGGCCAAAGACTGTACACGGCACCTGGTAAACCCCCCCACACCAGGTACACCATGGAACAGTCCTCCAACCAGCCCACCCCCATCCCTACAACCACATAAGCTGACCCTGACATTGCCAGCATTAGGTTTTTTTTTGTTTTTTTTTTTAAAATAAGCTTCCATTATCAATAAGCATTGGTTAATGCAACAGGTAAGCCCCACCTTTCCTGTACTAGAATCGTATTACCTCCCACAGTGCTGTAGCTTTAAGGATTACACTGTGTTTATATGACAGATGTGGCTTTAATAATGCCAAGCTAACTTTACTGATAGCGTTCTGTATACACAGGAGAACTACAACATACGCGTAGCAAACGAGAAGCTGAACAACGACTTAAAATGCATGCTGCACGTGGGATTATGCAGAGCAGACACAATATAAGTCTCTCCTACGGTTTAGATATCCGGACACGTTTTCCAGTATCGACGTTAAGTGAGGTATTGGCATTGCTTTTGAAAGAGGAAGCCCAAACTTGCACTTACTGAGTGCCTCTGTGAATAATACGACACAAACTCATTTCTAAGTCCTTCATCTGTCCACACGGTCCCATCAATGGCTGGTCATGCCCTACCTGTTCATCACTCCTGTGGTAGTCGTTCTCCTCCTCCTGCTTGTCCTCGCTGGTCTCCTTGTTGGCCACGTCCTCGGATTTCACGTCCCCTGCGGACGTGGGGACCAAGAGACAAGTTCAGGCGCCGTTCTCTCACGGAACAGGGTTCCGGCTCGAGCCGGAGCCGCTGACCTCTGAGTATTTAGTGTGACGTACGGCCCCGGGTCTCGCTGCTTTTATACCTGCAGTACAGTCAAAGCACAGTTCAGTTGACAGTGTAGTCATATGAATCTACCTCACTGTACGTCACTTTTGACAAAACCGTCCGCTAAACATACCGTATGCAAGTGTAACTGATGGCTTTTGAGAATTTATAACCTTGTGATAAATAGTGATGCAGAGAAGCATTATTTATTTAATCCAAGGATGTTATGAGGAGACTGTGCTTGCAGCTTGAGCCAGGCGTCTATAAAACAGCGCCTATTCCCAACTTTGAAGACAGAACAGACACCACGAGCTCTCAGCCAGCCTGAGGTGCCGTCTGCCATGACTCTCGACCCCAGACTCCATGTTTCAGAGCCTCCTAGGCAGCGCAGCCTGAGGCACACCCACGGCAAAAAGACGTCTTCAATCCTCTCACCGGCACATTGTGCTGCCAGGGGTTCTGGGGAGAGGAAGGGCTGCAGACTCCGCGGACCTCGTTACTGGTCACGCGTCTGTCCTCGCCGGAGCTGTGATTATGTCGTTAAGAAGTACACTCCCGCCGACCGTTACGTGGTTGCTGACGTGCAACTTAAGCACAAAAAAAAAAAAAAAAAAAAAACAACACACAACGCTCTAATTACCATTTAAATAAGGGTAAGGAGGAACAGAGCTCTCTGCAAAGAGGAAATTTCCTCAGTCCCAGCTTTCCTTCTCAGCAAACAACAAAAATAAAGGATAATAGGCTTTGGGGGACTTTAACGTTGGCCGGGCCGTGATTCCAGTTTGAAACTCCCCCCTCCAGTAAGAGCTTTGCAAGAAATTCAATAATTTCCATATTTTATTCTCTCACAATACAATCCTTCCTCAATAGCCCTTTACTGCACTATCAATTTTACGACGGCTCTTCTGTTGGAATTTGTTTCTTCACCCCCCCCTTTTCTTAAATAGCAACACAAGGTCTTAAATTACACTCAATACAGCAATGCATCAAAGTACCCACAGAATGATGCCTCTGCTAATCTAATCTAAAAGACAAATTGCATTTTTTCCCCCACTTACTCTCACCCATTTTTGCACAACGGACCTTAAATTGGAGCACTTAAACAATTAAATCCCAATTTATCAAGGTCTTGTTGGTTTTTCTTTCCCCCATCAGCCCCATGAGGACCATCTCAGACTCTACATACTAAGGCATCCGAGTTGCTATGGCAGCCAAGTCTCTCTACAATTAAGATCATTTATTGTGTCATTTTGGAGGTTGTGCTTTTTACCATTGGAGGTTTAACCTCTGCATCAGTGTAGAAATAAAAACATTAAAAAAAAAAAAAAAAATTAAAGCTGGCAGCATTGCGGTTAAAGGGCAATTCCCAGCAGGAGTCCTGCTTTTGGACCATTGAAATACCTGGAACCAGATCTGCACCACTGAGATAGCCATCAGTATACCTAGGAAAACTGAACCAAATACAACGCAAGTGTTGAGCGAAACCCTTTGAGATACGCTGAATAAAAGTCCCAACCCAGCGCTCAGTCTTTAAGGGCGCAAGACAGCGGGATTACAAAGCATGTACTCCGAAGCCACACCATATGGGGGCAGCAGCGAGACTGGTTGTGGTATCGGTAAAATCCCTCAGTTAGAGACCAAGCCTCCATTGGCTGCCTTGAGGAAACTGGACTCACGGTACCAGGACATTTTCAGATTTGGGCTGCATTTGAAATCGCTCCCTACGTACTAATTAGTGCTCTAAATGGTGCATCGTCATTTGGTCACGCTGTCCCACTTCTCAGTGGAAAACCTGGCTCAATATATACTGCTCTATAAATGCCCACAATGCACTGCAAATTGCAGTGTACAGACAACATAAACTAGCCTGCTTCCTAAATAACATAATGCATTACTAGAGAGATAGCAGTACAATGTGAAGGTGATATCACTTGGTGGCTGACTGCTCATTGCAGAAGGAAGGAACTTTACAATAAACTTTATTAAAAGCAACGTATTAAAATTAATAATTAAGTAAAAATAAATTGCAGGGTAGCATCCATATTCACTGTATTCCATTAATGTTGTTGCCATATTTTGCTATTGGTAAATGTCAGGTTGCTAGGATACCAGCATAAGGCATCTTGAAATGTAGTATCTGAAACTGCCGTTGTGTTTAACTGATGTATTTCTTACATAGTTCACTATGTAAGTCTCCCTATATAGAGAACAGTGAGTTGGTGAATGAGTGAACTATTTCAAACACAGCCTTGGTCATAGCTATAAGGAGGTTAGGTGAGGTTGGCCCATACCATTACGGTGGTCGTCGAGCGGTGGTTTGGAGCTGCACAGTTCGCCCTTGGCATCACCTGGTACCTCCATCCCCAGCTTCTGATAGAACTCCCGCTGCTTCTTCATCTCCGCTGTCGGAAGCCAGACGTGGCGGGTTAGGACATCTTTGCCCGCTCCTCTCGGCCCACCACACCGGTGGTGGTCCCGAGGACAGTGTCCTCAAGGACAGACTGCAAAGCCGCAACGATGGCTCGGCAGATGAGAGTGGAACTTTGACACAGTAACAGTTGTGGTGGCAGCCATTTTGAGTGAAAACCAACGTGTGCACCGAAGGGGCAAAATTTTTACAGAGATAGGACTACTTCAGTCTTAAAGAATAAAAAAACCCAAAGCAAAAACAGCCCCCAAGAAAAAAGCTTTTCTCACTCATGATAACCCTAAACAACACATACAGAGCATGTGGTTTTATTTCAGACTCGTGTCAAGCAACGAGAATAGCAGCAGCAGTGAAAGCTGGTGATCCAAGATGGAGCGTTATGGGAAAAGCCTACAATCTGTGAAAGACAGGAGATGTGAGGAAGATAAAGAGCTGAGTGAAGAGACACAGGAGACCTTCACAGCTTTCCCCTAACCGTGGTAAAGCCCAGCACCACCGACACTTACCTTCCTGGAGGCCAGGCACCAGTTTGTACACAATGTCTTGCATTGTTCGGTCATGGCTGGAAGAAAGCAAAGTCAAAACCTTAATTTATGCATTGAATGGAAATCAGGTGCCTCTGTACTAAAAATGAAATGATTTGTAAATGTGTCCGTCTTCCATCACCGCTTATCCCAATTCTGGACGGTGCGACACACTGAGCTGTAAACACAACGGTGAAATAGCAGGAAAATTCACGTTTCCAATAAGATTTTCCCCAAACGGGCCAAATACAAACACCGTGCTCTAAAGCTTTCTGTATTTGCAAACCTATCGGATTTGTTTGCAGGCTTTGGACGTGTTGTTATTGCCTCTGTGTGCAAGCTTGACAGAATACCCCAGAGCGCAAAAGAAATACCCCCATGGACTGCACTTTAACCTGGCCGTCCCTCTGTGCATGACCGGTGGGATACATACCACTCGCACTTCCCTTGTAAAGAGGAGCTTTTACAATAGTGAATATAGTGAACTTCTTGAGTGACGTGTCACTGTTTGCTTGCATGTTTTTCTTGCTACGGGTACTGCACATGTACATAAACATACAAAGGGCTGGAGTCTCCTCGATAATCCAAGACTAGACTCATGGGAGACCAGGACCCACACTCCCCTCCTCCTTGTTGACAGCAGAAGACAAATAGGGGACCTTCAACTCCTTCCCCAATGGCCAGACTGGGAGACCCGCCTGCCGGCAGGCACCAAAACTACACACGAGACCCACTTTACCAATTCTGCAGCCAGGAGCAATGGGGCGGTCAAACATGCAGCTGATTCACAGTGGGCCACCATTATGCACTCAGGCACCGTTCTGGGTGAAAACCAGCTGCTGACCTAACCATGGCAGGCGAGCGACCTGAAAGGGCAATTACCGTCCATGCCGGCTGTTAAATACCCCAGAAATTAACCTCTGAATTATGGTCTCCAAACAAAAAGTACCACAGCGCTCTCAAAACTACCTCAGAACTGACCAGCTCAGACAACTGGCGCATTAAGGACCTACGGGACAGGAAGACACGGATTCTGACTCCGAATAAAGCAGCCGTCCCTAATTAAACGAGTGTAGCTTCGTCCCAGGACACTGGGGTGGGGTGGGAGAGGGAGGGAGGAGGCAGGAGGATGTGATGACTCCGAGAACGACGACTCTGCCATTGGCGTGCAGCGGGAGCGCGGACAAAAATAGACCTTTAATTTATTAATTTGTGTGAGGCAGTGGTTTAATTATCTCTGACACCAGAGAAATCTGCATAATGGGAAAAGTTAGGAGCCAGCAAATGGCAGTAAATCGCAGGCGACATATTATAGCAGGGCTGTGGGAATCACCAGAGCCAAAGCCATTAGAAAGGGCAATAGCCACATCACGACGACCACCTAGCAATATCACACCCGCGCTACGTTCCACAGACATTCTGAGAATCCGCCCACAGAGGCGGTGGCGAGGTTTATCATAGGTACTGACAACGGGCTGGATTCTCCAACCCATTCGCTGGTGTGGTACCAGTTGTCGGCTGCGAGAATCTGGGACAGAGTCCCTCTCCAGCTAGGGTCGGGATGACGAGTGGCCACAAAAGAAGCCAAACAGGGGTACAACGCCACACAGGCCTGGAGCTGACCGCTTATTCTTAGGAGAAATCCCTTGAAGTGCATCCCTCAGACGTCACGCCCTTGTGCAGACGCGAATTACCAAAGCAGATTAAAAATAAACGCGCCGGCTGGGATACGCATGTCTGTGGCTTTGTGTGAGTGCTGAACTGAAGGCCAGAAGATATAATGAATGCTTGCCAGATGCTAGGATACATTTCATTTAAGTGTGAGACTATAAAAAAACGCCTCCCCCCCTCCGATGATGCTGTCACACGCAGATATGATCAGAGCGGGTGGCCAGAGGGCCGAAGGATGGTGCGGGGGGGGGGGGGGGGGGGGCGAGGGGGGG
>JAACJT020000013.1:5691913-5731635 GCA_009936485.2 Gymnarchus niloticus | reverse complement strand
CTATACCTTCCCCACTAACGCCGGCACACGACCACCTATACCTTCCCCACTAACGCCGGCACACGACCACCTATACCCTCCCCACTAACGCCGGCACCCGACCACCTATACCCTCCCCACTAACGCCGGCACACGACCACCTATACCCTCCCCACTAACACTGTACACCGGTACTCGATAATCCATACTTTATTCATTATGAATTAATTCTGGTGGCACAATTTTGCAGATTCTATAAATTACCTTTTCGCCAACTCTACATATTAAGGACTCGAGGCGGTCTTCTATTTCAATGGGTTCAGAAGTCCTTCTCCTTTTATGAGACTGACCCCCTAAATAAAAGAAGATCAATCACCAGTCAAAATCCACATTGAAGTCATTTTAAAGTCTTGCATGGCGAAGCATTTTAAACGGCTTCTGTTGATGATATAGCCGCCCCCCATCAACTCCAGGTTCACTGTAACGCCGTTTTCAAACTGCTTAAGCTGCCAGCATGTTCAAGTGAATAAACAACTGGATGAGCTGCAACTTATTTCAACTGTGAAATGCCTGAGAAAACACAGAAAAGACTATGTCGCCCGTTTCTACTTCAAAAACACCAACAATTTAAAAACCAAACGTGCAGCAATGCCCTTTCGCTGAAGGCGGCAAAGATGCGGAGCCCCGGGTACCACACTCACCGTCATTGTCATCGCTATGGCGCCTCCGCGACATTGTTTAAAAAAACGGGCGGAATACAAGCGTGCTACAGAAACAAGAAACAGCCGAGCGCGTTGAATTCCAAGATAATTCGTCCAAATAAAGTACACAACAGCACACCACGCGATATGAAAGGAGAGGGGAAGAAATAAACAAAACACCGCAGTATGGCGGTTAGATTTAAGAGGATCACTTCCGGGTCACGGGGGGGGGGGGGGGACAGCCTGCACTTCCGGTGGCGTGTGGCATCCTCACGAGGAGCAGCATTTTGAAGGTCTGTCAGTCCTAACATGCTAACTGAGGAATTACTGATTTAATCTAAGACTTACAAGCAGGCACATCTGCAGCGTAGTGTGATTTAATCAACTGGCTCTTTGGTGGATGTCCTTCTTTTATATGCTCTGTATTAACTTGTCTTGGGAAAGTTGCCGAGGGGAAATGCTTGATACTGTTAGCTACGTCCTGGAAGTGAAAACAAACCTGTTATCTACATTATCTAATGCTGTAGCACACTTGTCAATGATGGAATTAAAGATTTCGCTGCGAGCATTGAAACCCTCCTCAGTTTCTTTTTCAGTTGCCTTTGAAAAGATGATGGCTATTATTTGTACAACATTGTACCATCTAATATGGTTCTTATCATTTGTTTACCTTATAGAGTGGCTAGCTGTAATTAACAACAAATAGTGTCATCTTCAAAAAGACTTCGTAGGTTGGACTCTGTCACCTATTGGGACTTGAATTGGTTTTGCTGTCCTTTTTAAAGGTTTTAATTATCCTTATTTACTATAAGTAATGCTACTCTTCGTGACTTAAGGAATTTATGTTCCAGATTGTCATTGCCCTTTGAAGATGTCTACTGATAATGTAGAAGGGTGGGAAAGCCTCAGTATGGAACTGCTTGGGTTGGATGTTGAGAACCTCACCCACTGCACCCCGAGACCTGTGAAGTCTCCGTTATTGGTGGCTTTACCAAAACATCACATGCATGCAAAGAAAAAAGTAAGTTGTGTGAACGAGGAGAAGATATGCATGCTCAAAACTGGTTGAACTCCAGGTGTTCACCACTTTCTGTTTTTCACAGGCATTTGCATCTTTCGTGGCCTCCAAGAAGGTTGCCCTCCCCAGTGGAGTGGAAGCCTTGAGCCAGTGGCACTGCTGTGGGCAGAACTTCAAGGAGCCAGCTTCCGTTCACAGGCATGTCGCCAGGGCTCATGACGCTGAGATATCCCAGCATACCGCAACAGTCTTGGCGCATATGATGAAAAGGCAGGAAGGAGAAAGTCTCCAGCACAAACCCCTGAGTGAAGATGAGCCCTTTGATGTGTCATGTTGGCTCCCACAAATCAGCCATCTTAAGGATGATCAGCTGGTCACGTATGGGCTTTACATTATTTATGTGATATTTAATGTAGGCATTCACTGAAGAGTTTACACAGTATGGTCCGTCCTTTCTGTCTCACTCTCTCCACCAGGGGCCCAGGTGAAGTTCTGTTGTATTACTGCTACTGTCCATTGCAGGACCCCCAGCTCATTGGCTTGTGGCAGGAAATGCTGTGTGAAAAATTACACCTGACTGGTAAAGTAAGTAAAAGGCCTCCCATATCCCTCAATATTAGAGTAGATAAACCTTCATTTATAATTTATCACTTTTACAGTTCCTATCAAGTTGCTTGGATTACAATTAAATGATCTGAGAGTAGCAAGTGTTGGCAGCTGTGTTTGTGTTGCTACCTGTTTTGTGTGATCTGAGTGAGAGCTGCACCCTATCCAGAAGAGACTGACAAAGAGGACAGCTGGATGCACGCTAAATTGGGCTGTCATCTCCTCCACTGTGTTTATCTCCAGATTCGTGTGGCGACAGAGGGTATTAATGGAACTGTGGGAGGAGTCAAAGTAGCCACAGCTTTATACGTTCAGGCTATGCTTTGTCATCCCATCTTCAATGTGATGGTGGAAGAGGACTTCAAGGTAAAGGCGCTCTAACCTGGAGAATTTTCACATAGTTCAAATTCATCATAGGATGACTGCCAGTGATAGCAAACAAATCGAAGATTTGACATTAGCCAAACTGAGATATTTAAAAGCATTCAGTATCAGCATATTGACTGTACTGTTCCCACAGAGAAGTGAAGGGGGTGCTGAGTGTTTTCCTAACCTGAGAGTGGGGGTTTATAAAGAAATTGTTCCGATGGGAGTGGATCCGGATGTTCTTTCATACCGGTCGGCTGGTGAGTGGACTGTCCGTGTATACATGTCCATAAGAATGCAGGAGCGTGCGTTCGTTGTGCAGCCTAAAGCAGAGCCATGATTGGGCGATGCGGCAAGATTGCTGTTGATTCTTTTCGAGGCGAAGCCAGATGGAGTATCACAGAACGCGATGATTTTGTTTTGTTTATCAGGCATCCATTTGGAGCCCGAAGAATTTCACAGAGAAGTAGAAGAGTTTTTGTTGAAAGGAGATTCATGTACAGACACAATACTTCTGGACTGCAGAAACTTCTATGAAAGTAAAATAGTGAGTATTAAACAGCTTGTATCTTAACTTGGCTTGACTTGTCGTCATTCACTGCAAAGCTTAAGTCTAAGTGCTAATCAAATTTCATGACTGCATTTATTCAAATGTAAACTTCTCTGGGCATCCTACAATTAGAATCTCAGAACCTTCACTGTTTTGGATAACTGAGGTAAAATGATAGAATGTCAATATTTCACTTTCAGGGACAGTTTAGTAAATGTTTGGCCCCTGACATTCGTAAATTCAGCTACTTCCCAGACTATGTGGACAAGAACGTGGAGCTCTTCCGGGATAAGAAAGTCCTCATGTACTGCACTGGTGGGATTCGCTGCGAGCGAGGGTCTGCTTACCTCCGGTCAAAGGTGATGTTGTTTTCTGACTTCCTCTGGTATTTTAAATGTCCATCAATGTTATTTGTCAACAGATGGAAATCAGCTTTTGGGTTTCTTTCCAGGATGTCTGCAAAGAAGTGTATCAGCTAAAAGGAGGCATCCATAAATATCTGGAGCGATTTCCTGACGGCTTCTATCGTGGCAAACTGTTTGTGTTTGACGAGCGCTACGCCATCGCCTTTAATGATGATGTCATCTCAGGTATGTATGCTATTTCAGAATTGATTGATTTTCCTTGTAACGCACTGTTGTGTTTCTTCTGTGTCGGGGGAACTGTATCGGTTTAAAGTTTTTGTTGCAATGGAATAGAGGGGCATGTACTGTATAAATTACTTTAGCATTGTTGGGAAGGATGTTTCCATGAGCGGCTAACCACAAATATGCTAAACTGAATGTCGTTGACTCGTGTTTAATCCGTCATAGGAACACCGTAGTTTTGCTTGAGCTGGCACAGTGTGAGGCCACTGTGAGTGTGGAGCTTGCATGATCTTTGTGTGTTGCATGGGTTTCCTCCTGCAGTCTAAAAACAGGTTAGTGCAAATGATGTCCTGAAATTACCCTTACTGTATGATTCAGCGTATTAGTTGGCAGCACATACATAGGTAAGGATTTCACTGTGCCTAGAACAGGTGACAAAGAATCATCCAATCCTTCAGAGTCTGTGCTCTGCGATGGACTGATGTCTTTTATGTCCGCATCCATGTACCCTGTGCTTCCTGGGATAAGATCCTACCTCACCATGACCCTGGATAATGCTGTCATGTTATTAGGAAATAGATGTTCCACCCCCCCCCCCCATGCACTTACCCTGTCCATCTCACAGAATGCAGGTACTGCAGCGCCCCCTGGGATGGCTACAAGCTGTGCTCTACACATTTCTGCTGCCAGCTGGTCCTCTCCTGTTCCTCCTGCCAGCGGCGTGGCCTCACTTCGTGTTGCCCTACCTGCCAGGCCAAGGGCAAGGTGTCCGAGCAGGGCTCACCTGTGGTGCTGAAGGAAGAGTGTGACTGCACAGCGCTCAGGCCACGGATTCCACAGGATGTAATCTGATTGGACCGTCCAGGATCCCACGCCATGGCGGCCGGGGTGCAGACGCAGCCACCACACCACTGCAGTGCTCTTGAAAAAATACTTCAGGGTAAAAAGGCAGCAACCTATCTATAGAAACTTCTATCAACAATGGACTTCATTTTATCCCTAGCATCTGAATGTCGTATGAACCTTCTTAAGGGTCACTGCTATTTATGCATTCTTGAACCTCAGTGAGCTGGTGAAGTGCAGACCTGTTCTACCTCTCTGCAGTTGTACATGTTCATGCTGGTTTGTGTGTCTTGGACAACTGAGGAAAAGGGTATTTGGAGCTCCTTTAACTGATAAACAACAAGCAAATGAAAAAAATGTTTTTTAATCTCTTTTACCGTACAATGCTTTGGGATTGTAAATCCCGTTGAAGTCATGTTTTATTCATTAAACCTAGGCTCCTCGGATAATAAATTGAAGTATTTTTTACCAGTGTCGTCTTTTCTGAATATAAATTTTAATGCAATGCTTTTTAAAAAAATCTTTGTTGTGGTACCTGTGGGTTTCACACCGATCTGGTGCTGTCATTCTGCTATGGTTTATGAGAAAAACTCGTTTCATCTGATTTTTTGGAAATTTGCACATAAACATGTTTTCAGTCAGTCCCATGGGTATCATGGTTATGTCAACAAAAAGCAAATACCCTCTGGGATGGCTGGTGCAACTGTGTGGAATCTACCATTTCAGCTTCTGCGGGATTGGACACAAAATAATAAAGGGGGGGGGGGTACATTTCAATGTAGGCCGAGCACCCTGATTAAGGCCCCTTCACACAATCATAAAGATGCATGAATTAATGTAATAAAGCCGAGCTGAGCTTAGGGCGGAGGGGTCTAACTGGTGAATATAGCGCCCCGTTTCCTTCTTATACCCACAGGTGGCGCTGTGCGCCTCTTTCAGCCGCAGAGCATCAGTTAAATCTCACACTGGAACGTCCGCCAAGGGCTCGGGAAAAAGCACCATTTGTCATAAAGTAAAATTATGTACGGACAGCATAATTAATGGTTATCCGTTGTTCTCTAGGCTCGGGTGGCGCTGCGTCACCTTATGAATTTCTCTCTTATTAACACAAAGCGCTGAAAGGAGAGATGTCGGCGAATTTGAACCCATCTGCAGGGTACAACTTGAACGCAACGCAGAATGGAGGAGCGGCTCCTGCCTGTCGGAACGGTAAGACAGGCCGGGGCGGTTCAAGGCCTAGTTAGCCTAGCCTAGCCTAGCTTAGCTTAGCCTAGCCTAGCCTAGTTTGGCCAACCTGGTTACGGCTGAGTCAGTGAAGGAAGGGGTGGTCATACCGCACTGGTTTCGTGGCGGTTGCGGTGAGACTCGCTGGCGCCGGAGGAGAGTGTGGAGGAAAGTCAGCCTGGGATGGCTGGCTGGCTGGCCGGCCGGCCGGCCAGCCGGCCGGCCGATCGGTCGGTGGAGCCGCCGTTAGCTGCAGGCTAAGCGGCTGACTAGCTGCCTTACTGCGCTGCCAGCGCCTCCTTTACAGCGTGCCATCAAAAAAAAAAAAAATCACAGTTTCCCTTCAGAAAACTAAATTCTAGGTAATACTCAATATGTTGTGAAAACGTCGAGTTCTTTTAAATCGCAAATAAAAATTAAAAAACGGGGCTTTCGACTTAATCCCCTAAATTCATTCATCCAGTGGGGGCCGAAATTCTCCGAATTCTTAGCAAAAATCGTGGAAGCGGCGCTAAACGAGTCGTTTGACGAGTTTTGAATGAGATTTTAAAGGCATTCGTAATCATCACTTAGGTGCCCACACCCTGTGCCAGTGCTGATTGTCAGCAGGATATCGAGTGTCCTCGATTCCCTGCTAGAATGAAGCACCATCGCCGTACTAACAGCTCTGTAATATTGTTACTTTTTCTTCACTTAGTACGTGCACTTGACTGTCTTTAGTAGAATCATCAGTAACACACACACGCAAAATCCCATAATCTAAAGGCACTAAAACTGCTTAACGGTGTAAATATGATTTGATTTGATTTAATTTAATTATATCTTTCTCTTGTTCATTTTATCTGGTATTCTGGTGTTTTTGTCCACTCTGAGGGGACAAAAAGACCAGAGGGGCTTTGAGCGACAAGCTGAAACCTTATACACGTCACAGCCTTCTACAGCACGTTCATACTTGCCACCATTTTTGGGGTCAGGCTGTCTATTTGAAGATTGCAAGGTATTTCTTGTCACTGATTATGTACATTAGTGCGCTGGGTGTCGTCCACATGGCAAGTGTATTGTAGCAGGACTGGGGAAACAACCTGGCCTCTTGACACATATTACAGAATCTTTCACACATTTCTGTGCAGTTTGTGGTCAGAAGTCCAGCGACTGCGCAGAGCGATGATTACATGTGGGAGAGTTTTGTCCAAGGGCGCTACAGATATCTGTTTGTAGTTTTACCGTTATATTAAGTCTTGTTTTTGGGAACTGTATGTTTGGTTTATGATTTTTTTTTTTTGTGGGGGGGATCCTTCTTGTTTAGTATTTTATTGGCACAAGTACTTAACCACTGACATTACCTACTTTCGTGCCACGTCTCTCTTTATTGCTGTGGAATGCTGAAGCTGCCTTCAGTGCCATTCAGGTTTTATTTTTCAGATGAAATCTGTCCCCATACTGCCTATTGCCACGTGTGTTCTTGTCATAACTGAATGTCCCTTGTCCCTCTCCAGGCCCAGGACAGATGTACCCGTCCATGTACTGTGCCGCGGGGTACTATGGTGCCTCACCGCAGAGCTACACAGCTGTAACGGGCCAGTGTC
Source organism: Gymnarchus niloticus (assembly GCA_009936485.2). NCBI lineage: Eukaryota > Metazoa > Chordata > Actinopteri > Osteoglossiformes > Gymnarchidae > Gymnarchus > Gymnarchus niloticus. The sequence continues at coordinate 5,724,175 of JAACJT020000013.1, read as the reverse complement.
CTCCTCCCCCTGGCAAAGCTCCTGCCATGAACAGTCACTACCACCCCAGCTACTTTGACAACAGCCCCCCCCAGTCAGGCTCCGGACCCCCAATGTATGAAGGAGTCCAGACCCAGCTGGCTCCACCTCAGTCTTACAGCTCTGCCGGCCCCTCCTTCTCTGCCCCCCAGCATCGGCCGCCGTTCCAACAGCCGACCGGCTGCCCAGCCCCATTCTATTCACCGTACCCCAGCTCTCAGGGACCTCCAGCCTCGGGTGCACCCCCCACCCCACTCTACCCCATGGCTTCGTACCACGCACAACCGGGGGGTAGCCAGTATGGCATACCGCGTTCCTCGCAGGCCCCCCAGGCCCAGATTTACCAGGGCCCCCCGGTGAGTGGGCCCCCACCAGTGGCGGTGTCATCGGCTCCCTCCTCCAGTGCCACGCCCCTGGGTGGCCCTCAGGTTGCCGTCAATGGGCAGGTTAATGCAGGTAGGCAGCATTTCAGCCTGCACACTTTAAGGCCCTCTTTATGCATTACTGTGTGTGTGTGTGTGTGTGTGTGTGTGTATGTGTGTGTGTGTGTGTGTGTGTGTGTGTGTGTGTGTGTGTTTCTGCACGGTGCCTTTCCCGCCATCAGTGGGGGTGGCCAAAGAGAAGTTAACCTCTGAGTGATGACCCTTGAAAGGGAGGAAACTGGCTTGAACGGGGACGTAAAGGGTTCATCATCTTCCTCTCTCCTGGTTCAGCTCCTGTTAATCAGCGCTATGATCAAAATCGCCCTGTAATGACCCACCCATACAAAGGCCTGGAGCAGAAGAGCAGTGGTCCTACTGGAGAGAGACCCCCAACTGGGACACCCTCCAACTCTGTCCATTCCTCCCCTGGCCACCAGCCAGGTAAAATCCTCCCTTAGTTCACCCTAGACTACTCATACTGAAATGTAGCTCAGTGTGTCTGCATTGCTAAACTTCCTCATTTATTATCAGACCTTTGTAATCGATTACCAGTTACCAAGTACTGATTTATTTTTTTTTAACCAAAAACCTTTCACTGAAAAATCAGGTGTCACAGTGTAGTATGCTAAATAATACTATGTTTGTCGATGGAAGAAGTGTTTCATTGGTCAGTGTGAATGTTAGATGCTGGGTGTCGGAATCTGAGGTGGGGTTCTTATTGATGAGTAATGTCCTAAGTGTCAGTGGAGATGCTAGTAGATCAGTGTACCAGTCCATTTTTTTCTTTTTTGTTCAGAATGTTGCTGTTAGCTGTAATCATGTCGTCTTGTTACTGCTTAGTGACTGTCACAGCACTGCTTTGCACTGTGTGCATTTTGCTTTTGGGTTTGGCAAAAATTCCAAACGCCGCATGAAAGCATGGGAACGTAAGGACTTCGTTCATGTCTAAATATGTAATTCATGATCCAAATTAATGTATATTTTTTTTTCTGCTGCGTTCTGCAGAATTTCTCTCGAGTGGTAATTTTCAGTTTTGGCCATCAGGTTATGATCGCACTACTTAACTGCACTATTTGTGGCTGCTCTGTAGCATCTCCTCTTCCCTTTTGGACCTGATGCTGCTGTTTGTCAGCCAATATTTCGGATGGTTGTTTGATATTGAAGCTGGAAGGCAGTTTGTCCACTGCTGAGTAGCTCTCCTCCTAGGAATTCTTGCCACTGATTGGTGCAGGCCACTGGGGGAGGTGGACATGAAAGACCAAAAGTGGGAGTAAAACTGACAACTGATCTTGTGAGGGTTTTTTTTTTTTTTTTTTCAACGTGGTGATTTTAGTCTTCACATCCTTTGTTCCAAGTATTCAGCATGCGTAAAAGAGTAGTAGATCCTTTTCCAGATAATTTGACTTTATATAATTTTTAAGGCAATAAATGCCGTCACTTGTAAAGCACAATGCACTTTCGATTTAATTAAGTTGGTACGTTAATGTCTGTTCAGTTGTGGAATTTGTCTAATACTAGGTTCTCTAAATACTTTGTGCAGTCATTAAGCAGTTCTATTCTGCCTTTTCCCAAGTCTTTTAGAACTGAAATATGTCTGAAATAACATCAAGAACATTCTTAAACATGAACATGTAACTGTGCTACAGTTTACTGCTCTGCGTCGCCGTCCCCCTGACCTCATCTTCCCTTCAGAGGAAAGCACTTCTCTTGTTTGGTCAAGGTTTTCTTATACGACGTACTCATGTCGGCTTCTGATTCCATCCGCAAATGACATGAACTGTGCAATCACAAAAGTATAAACTGTGGACAATTGCAAAAGCAAGTCAGACTCACAGCCTCGATGGCGATGACGTACCGTACGACGCTTGTAAACTGTCCTCCAGCAACGACTCTCACAAAATGAAGGTCCTTGTTTCTTATTGGTCTGAGAAGATCACCTGGGCTGTGGTGGGCGTGGGCTTCGCTTGGCGGGTGTGCCTGAAAACTGACCACAGCAATATCGACGTCCACGTGTCCGTGGACCTGCCGACCCCTTCACTTTCTGGCTGACGGTTATTTGTGCTTCTCCACCCCACAGGACCGCAGTACGGATATGTCGCTAATAGGGGAATTAGTTCTGCCGCAGCCGCCCCCTCGTCATCGAGCTCCGATGATGAGGACGATGAGGAGGAGGATGAGGAAGCAGGTCTGCTATAGCTTTTACTCACCCCCACCTCCCCATGCCTCCACCTCCCATCAGCCATCGCTCTCAGCCAGCTCCCATCCCATGTCACGCCGTTGCTCCCTGCCGCCTTCCAGAGTCCACCCGCCTTCCCTCAGCCTACTCCATGTTTGGCCTTTAGTGCTTTGAAGAGGAGGAGTTGAGTGGAATTGATGTGAAGCGGCGTGCTCATCCCTGAGGAAGCTCTCAGGCACGGGGGAAGACTGACATCTGGATTACAAGCAACATTCTGTCACTGCTACTGTTTTTCGCGATTCCTTTTCCCCCCAACAGCTTTATCAGTTTTCAGTTAGGACAAATTTAAAAAAAAAAAAAAAACTGAGTAAAATGCCTGTGAAGGTCACCAAATCTTAATTTGATGGTACAAATAGAGAAACGGGAAATGAAGAGAATGTTAAAGTTCTGAACAGCTGTGTGATCAGTAGACAGCGTTAGGGTTTATCTTAACTGAGAACTGCGACTCTTCACATTCTCACCACATCATCACGTGGCCGCCGCTCTTCTGCTCTATTGTTTTGATGTGAATTTGAACTTCACCTTCATTGGCTGTGTCTGGCGTCACCTCCTCTGCCTCTCGTTGGTCCAATCGTGTCCAAAGACTCAGCCTGCGGAGGACCGCTTCTCAGCTTGCAGTTTCCGTTTGTGTCTGCGCGTCCTCTCTCCACCCTGTGTCCAGGGCCGCCTCGTCCTCCGGTGCCTCTCCTCCCTCCCTAGCACCCCTTCTACCGGCACGGTTAACATGTTTTTAAATATAGCAGTCTCTGGCTCCCCACTCACCGTGGCGAAGAGCAGAAGCGGTAGTATAGCTCTGCCGGGGGTATGAGCCGCGAGGCCGTTCGAGTCTCCCGCGAACCGGGTGGCTAATTGGGTCCCTACGCCGCACAGCACTGCGAATGAACTCCTGCCTGTCTTAGTAAAGCTTCACAGAATCCTGATCGCTGTTCTCTGCAAGGAGCAGCATGTAATCTCATCTTCACTCCAGTAACCCTTTTTTTGTGTGTGTGTGTGTGTGTGTGTGTGTGTGGTGGCATGACCGTAGCAGCACATGGCCCCGTGGTCTCCTGTGGCTTAACCTAGCAACTCATTGACTGTCCAAGCCGGCGTGTTAGTTATTTGTAGCCTTTAATGGTCTGGCCTTACACACAGATGCTCCAGCCAGTTCTCTTCATCTTTCAGGATGAATGGTTTAGTCTGGGATAATGGAGCCCACATGAGGAATCTGTGTCTGCTATCTTGGTCCTGGCTCTTATCACTCTCTGCCATGCTGGGATTAACCGACCCAGTTTAAACCCAAGCCCAGAGGAGTGGGGAAGACCTTTTTTCCGGTTTCCTATGGGACTGCTGGGCCTGGAGGCTTGCCGCTCTGGCTGATTTGTTGACGACTCCAAGCCCCCGTTCCAGTATTTTTTGTTCACGTGTGTAGCTGTGACACCCTTTCCTACCTTCCCCAGGGGCAGACAGCTCATCCACGGGCAGTAGCGCGTCTCCTGTCCCGAACAACTACGAGTCCCTGGAGGATGGGAGCTCCCCGGGTAAAGACCTGTTTTGGTCATGTGACCTTGTGGAGCAACTCATTCGGTCTTGATAACTTAATCCTGCCTCTGAAATCTAAATCTTGCGTTAAACGTGTGACTTTTTTTAAATGCAATTTTCCTGTATAACGCATGCTTACCGGCTCTCAGCACACTAAATTATTAATGGGGTTTTGTGGTTGAGGTTTGGTCAGCCTGCTCTAGTTATGTGCCACCGTAAGCGGTCGTGTCTTATGTACTTTTGTCATCAGTGTAGCCTTTTAAATAACCTGTGATAGTAGCGTAAGGTTCAAGACAGGTTTGGGGGTTTATGTAGGTCTCTTAATACAGCGAGCAGAAATGAGTATGTGTTACACATACAGTTACTGGCCTTGGTTCTTCTGAAAATTGTTTACTCTCTTGGTCGAATTTAGATTCCTCGGCGATTCCCCCGACCTCAGTTTCATCCAAAGCTGCCCCACCTTTCGGCTATAGTTACCCCAACCTCCAGCCAGCCTATCAGCAAAAGCCAGCCAACAGGACAGACCCTACACCTGCTTTTGGTGGGTGCAACCCACCTGGATATCAGCCATTTGCACAGGTAATCTGGGAGCTTTGACAGGGAAACCCTGTGTGAGATGGTGAGGATCTGTAAGCTGTTATTAAGAGGCATTACTACAAGCATCTTTGTTTTACGCTACGGCGTAGCTGTAGTCCGTCCATCTTCCAGCTTTTCTCTAGTCCTGATTTGTGACATTGAGGGAGTGTTTTTCCTCCTGAACTGTCTTGTCTTTTTCTGTGTTCAAAAAAGAAATAATGGAAAAGTGTCTGTGTCAGTAGCTTTCCTTTGTTTTTAATCCCCCTTCTATTTTCCAGCCCTTTCCCAATATGTCCCAGCTGTCAACTGCTCTAGGGGGGCTCAGCGGCGCTCCTGAGCTGCAAGTGGAGGGCCTGCGTCCGGTGAACCTGCTGCAGGAGAGGAACATCCTGCCTCCGAGCCCCGTGTCTCCCCCCGAGCCGAAGCTGAGCGCAGAACTGCGGACGGTCAACTGCAGCCCCGAGTGAGTGTGTGGTTTTTATACATGTGTGCGTTTTTCCATCCATATGTCACTGCTGATGATCGGCTTGTTCGGGGTCAACCGTTTGGGCTCACATAGGAGCTGAGATGCATAATTTTCAGTTTTTAAATGTTCTGCCCTGCCCCTTTATAGCACGTTCCGGTGTACCCTGACCAACGTTCCCCAGACTCAGGCCCTGCTGAACAAAGCCAAGCTTCCCCTTGGCTTGCTTCTGCACCCGTTCAGAGACCTCACGGTAACGTGACGCGCTCTCGCCGCCACTGCTGTGCCAAATGCTCTGACGGTCCTGACACGCCGCCTCTCCCCGGGTTCGCCCCTGCAGCAGCTGCCCGTCATCACGTCCAACACCATCGTGCGGTGTCGCTCCTGCCGAACCTACATCAACCCGTTCGTGACGTTTCTGGACCAGAGGAGGTGGAAGTGTAACCTCTGCTACCGGGTCAATGATGGTACGTCCCTCTGTGACCACGCATGACGCTTCCGCTATCCTGCTTTTGTCAGGACGGTCGGCGTGAACTCGAACGAGCCCACTGTGTTGGGTTAAAAAAAAAAAAAAAAAAAGAAACAGGTGCTCCCTATAAAATCAGCCAAAAATTTGCATGATTGCTGGATTATTTAAAATTTTTAATGTGTCCTGTACTTATTTCTTTGTAGTCCCTGATGAGTTTATGTACAACCCGGTGACCCGTTCCTATGGAGAACCCCACAAGAGGCCGGAGGTGCAGAACTCCACGGTGGAGTTCATCGCCTCCTCAGATTACATGGTGAGTGTTTTTTGACACGAGCAGCAGGGCGGCGCCCTTCCCCGAAGGGGCGTTTCTTTATCAGCGTCATGTTTCTGTTTGGGTCATGGACATGGGAGAGCAAGCAATCTCGTTTCCCGCTGCCCACCCGGCTCTACCTGTCTGTCTGCAGCTCCGACCTCCCCAGCCCGCCGTCTACTTGTTTGTGCTGGATGTTTCCCATAATGCAGTGGAGACCGGCTACCTGGCTGTCTTCTGCCAGTCATTGCTGGAGAACCTGGATAAGTGAGTATTCACAGCATTGCCTCTGTGTTCACATGAGGCAGTTATCAATCTGAAACGCTGTTTCTTTTTTTTTTTTTTTTTTTTTTTTCCCTGATATTAGAGTAAGTGCATTTCATGTGTTTTAATAATTTTGCATGGTGTTAGTATTTTTCTCCCTTTGGTGGCGCAGTTCCGCTAAGCCTTATGTGGATCTATGAATGGTGTATGTTTTGACGGACCTCTCTGGCTGTCCCGGATCAGGACTTCTCAGCCGGAAGCCATCTCTGAGCTAACCCCATGTGTGTTTGGTGATCACGGCCTCCTTTGGTTCCTTTTCCAGGTTGCCAGGCGACACACGCACCCGGGTGGGCTTCGTCACCTTTGACAGCACCATCCACTTCTACAACCTGCAGGAGGGCTTGTCCCAGCCTCAGATGCTGGTGGTCTCTGATATTGACGGTATGCTTCCACTCTCGGGAGTCTGCTTTGGCTTGGGTCGGCCATGTCCGGATTTGTTCCTGTCATGGTTATAGTTAAATGATGACTGTTAGTACTTATACAATATTGAAACTCTTATGTTTTGCAATTGCCTCTCTGATACTTTTTTCCCTTCAAATGCTAGTTTTTATCCATTTTACAGCTAATTACTGATTGCTTCAATACACATTAGTCATCTGTAGTAGTCTTAGAATTAAACCAGAAATCTTTGAGGTCTAAATCCGTTGGATTAGCCAGCATGCTACCCTATGCCACCCTTTGGGATGGTCGTGCATTGGTTCATGAAACTGGTGACCTGTCTTTCAGATATCTTCCTCCCCACCCCTGACAGCCTGCTGGTTAACCTGAAGGAAAGCAAAGAGGTAAGACATTCTGCCGATGTGTGCGGTGGGTGTGATTCCGTGGAGGTCCCACCCTCTCACCGCTCCCTGATTGGGCCTCTCCGTTGGCAGCTAGTAAAGGACCTCCTGAGCTCCCTGCCCGGCATGTTCACCCACACCAGGGAGACCCAGAGCGCCCTGGGCCCCGCCCTGCAGGCCGCCTTCAAGCTGATGTCCTCCACGGGCGGCCGTGTCTCCGTCTTCCAGACCCAGCTGCCCACCCTGGGCACTGGCCTTCTGCAGTCCCGCGAAGACCCCAACCAGAGGTCCAGCACCAAGGTGCCACCCCTTTCCAGCTCTGTCTCTTGAGAAGAATAAGTACCTGCCCTGTGTTTCTTATCGTGGACATTCTCGCTGTCACAGGGAGTTCAGCACCTAGGACCTGCGACCGACTTCTACAAGAAACTGGCGCTGGACTGCTCTGGCCAGCAAATAGCCGTGGACCTCTTCCTCCTTAGCTCCCAGTACTCTGATTTGGCCTCGTTAGGTGAGAGGGGACCCAGACTCCTGTGGTTCTTCACTGTGCTGATAATTTTCAACGCACTGGAACACTCTCTCCGCAGTGAAGAAACAAAGCGCGTCTCCTGCTCTTTTGGAGGAGCTACCTGTGTTTCTGAAGATGGGCGCATATGAGTTTTTTTTTTTTTTTTTTTTTTTTTTTTTTTGAGTATTAAACGGAAGCGAAAGATCAGCCCCAACTTTGGTATTCTGGAATTGCTTGGCATAAGACACAAGGATAGCTTGCTTGTGTGGTGGTACATAATGTTTTATGTAGGGCTTATTCTGTTAACGTTGCTAGCAGCTCTTCTGAACAGAGCAGGGTTGGTGTTTCTGTGTGTTTAACTGAGGTCAATGGTTCCCTTTTCAGCTTGTGTATCCAAATACTCAGCTGGAAGTATCTATTACTACCCGTCGTTCCACCACGTCCATAACCTGCCACAATTGGAGAAGCTCCAGAAGGACCTCCACAGATACCTGACCAGGAAGATTGGCTTTGAGGCAGTCATGAGGATACGGTGTACCAAAGGTCAGTCTCGGCGACTGTGCTTCTAACCACAGCGCCGCCGGTTTAATGATAAACCAGGGCTGAAGAGAAGAGCTGCTTAACACTGTCTAAACGTGTTCTTCATGTCTCCAAGGCCTGCTGGCACTAGGATTCTGTTGCCCTAACATTACACCCTGCCTCTTCTCCAGGCTTGTCAATCCACACGTTCCATGGGAACTTCTTCGTCCGCTCCACGGACCTGCTCTCCCTGGCCAACGTTAACCCAGACTCGGGCTTTGCTGTGCAGATGTCAATCGACGAGAGCCTGGCCGACACATCTCTTGTTTGCTTCCAAGCCGCCCTGCTCTACACTTCCAGCAAAGGTGGGGCTGTCCTCTCCCGCTCAGAACATCCTCTTTAACCTTCCATTGACATTACCCTTTCAGCTTCATCTTCATGGGCTAGTTTGGGTAAAAATACCAGTGCATCTGAAAATTCAGGTGTAGGTTTAGCATCGGAGATCTGGATTCATAACCGTCAGCACTTAAAGCCATCGTTAATGGTTAGGGAACGAGGCCCACGCTAACTACCACAGACAGCCCCCAGTGTAAGGAGACGCTATGGCAACGGCACACTCTCTCTGCAGGTAAACGGAGGATCCGGGTGCACACGCTGTGTCTGCCTGTCGTGAGCCAGCTCAGTGACGTGTTTGCCGGAGCAGACATTCAGGCCATCACGTGCCTTCTGGCCAACATGGGTGAGTGGCAGCTTCCTGGCCCTCGGGACAGCTCTGCAGTTCTGTGCGTAGAGTGTCCCCTCAGGGCAGTGTCAGTACTCCCTATGAAGTTAGCTAAATGTGTAGCTGTGAGGCCTCATATGCCTAACTGTGTGTGTTTCGGGAGAGGTGACTTGGTTAAATAATGGCCTTTCAGTATTGCTCTTGATGTTTTTGACCTGTGTGGCCGCTCTCCTCCAGCTATCGACCGATCGGTATCCGCCAGCCTGTCAGATGCCAGAGATGCCCTGGTCAACGCAGTGGTGGACTCCCTCTCTGCATACCGCAGCGCCTCCAACCTGCAGCCTGCAGGCCTAGTGGCCCCAGCTGCACTGTGCCTCTTTCCCCTGTATGTTCTGGCACTGCTCAAGCAGGTAAAGCTCCCCCTTGTGGTAATGGGTGTCACTGTTGAAATCTTTGAATGACAAATAGGAGTTATGCAGACTAGAGGGTTATTGGTTTGGGTTGACATGCAATTCTGTAGTTTTACTGTCTGGCTGCTCTGTCCAAAAATGTTAATTACCTTCATTAATAAATCACTTTATTCAGCCTTATTTTCTTGGCATATCTCTTTGGGCATCTGTTTATTAAATGTGCTTGGCTGGTATTACAATCTGTCCTGTGTGGAGAAAAAATATTTTTCCTGTCTTGTTATGACAAGGTAACCAGAACGACTATTCCCACCACAAGTACAGTAATAGTTCTGGCTTTAAATGATCTACTAACCATCTGCAGAAAGCCCTGCGCACGGGTACCAGCACCCGCTTGGATGACCGTGTCTTCGCCATGTGTGAGTTCAAGAGCCAGCCGCTGCAGCATATCATGCGCCTGGTGCACCCGGACCTATACCGAGTGGACAACCTGTCTGACCAGGTGGGTGCCCCCCAGTGGCCATGGTGTGCAGCGCAGCCGACTAATCAGTCTGCTGTCGGTTTTAGAATATGTGTGAAAAATATTTGCTGATGTTTTACTTGGCTATTTTTGTACTTCATCTGTTTAAATTGTTTTTTCTCCTCCAACCACACAGGGGGCACTCCACTTAAATGACCGCATAGTGCCCCAGCCCCAGCTACTCCAGCTCACAGCTGAGAAGCTGACCAGGGAGGGCGCCTTCCTGATGGACTGTGGCAGTGTGAGTGCTGGCTGCCCTCCTAGTTGGGGCTCCTGAGTGTGGGAACGGTAATGCTCACTGCTGTGCTGCTTCCTTTCAGCTGCTTTATCTGTGGGTGGGGAAGGGCTGCAGTGAGCTGTTTATCCAGGACGTCCTCGGCTGCCCGAACCACCCCTCCATCCCGCAGAATATGGTATGATCCGGCCATTAATGCTCACTTTGCTTTTTGGTGTGAGAATATTTAATCTGGCTGAAATGCTGCTATCATAACCTCTCAATGTTATCGTTTTTCTGATTGTGTGCTTAGTACACTGTTAATATTCCATCTTTTGTATTGACTGAAGTTACAGTGGAGTTTTTAGGGTGCCAAGCAAGATGCAGGTGTGTGTTTATAGAGTGTTTAGTGGTGTCGTACGATGCCAGGGTTTCTCCAAAGCTACAGTGCATCTTGAGCCACGGTACCTGTCCTGAATTGAGCCATTAAATGTAGAGGTGTGAGAGCGTAAAATGAGCTCCTTAGTGGACACCAACTTACTGTAAATGTTAAGCAGTATTTAAAGTGTGTTGCATCTTCATCCTCAGACTCAAATCCCTGAGCTGGACACTCCTTCCTCAGTGAGGATGAGGGCCTTCCTCAGCTGGCTGCAAGAATCACGCCCCTTTTGGCCCGTTCTCCACGTGGTGAAGTAAGTGGCGGGGGGGATGGGGTGAATGGGCCATGTGGCCGTCGCATGATTGGAGTTTGTCCTCATTGACACATCCATTTGATTTGTCCATTCCCTAGAGATGTCCCCTGATCTCTTGGCAAAACTCATATTTTGATGATACATAACTATGCCATTCTTTGAATAGACTACTTAAATTTGTTTGGTACCATTTATACCAGGGCTGTAATCGCATTCGACAAACAATATTTTGGAACCAAGATAGCCTGCTCAAACTGTGCATGATGGCCTGCCTGCTATGTGTGTTATGGACTGTGTTCATTTTATCTGACATGCTCTTTTTCTCTCAGGGATGACGCTTCTGCCAAGACCAGCTTCTTCCAGCACTTGGTGGAAGACCGGACTGAATCGGCATTCTCCTACTACGAGTTCCTCCTTCACATCCAGCAGCAGATGTCCAAGTAGGCGGCGCTGACGGTGGCTGCATCACGGTGTTCAGCTAGTAGCATCGTCACAACACCTGCAGCGTGACTCATCTTTAGCAGGAGACCTCCACTTGAGTTCCCTAGGGTAGAACCACAGAGATAATGGCACCCCACCCCTTCCTTCCAGTCCACCAATCTGGAGATGGTGGGAGGGGGAAGTGACAGAAGATGGACGGCAGAATGGAGATGATGGCGACTGGGAAAATCCGTAGACTAAGTGGCATTCTGTAGCAGCTCCTTCTAGTGCATCTCAGAGGAGCTTGTTTATCTCTCTTGCCTGTGTTGTTGGCCGGTTCCCTCTGCTTGGACCTGTGGACAAGTGAACCAGTGCTGGAGGTAGGGAAGTGAGAAGCAGGCATTGTTGTCATGCCAAGAGGGACCCCCCCCCGCATGATGCCAGGCTTCCCCAAGTTTGAGAACTGTGTCCCCTCCCATCCTGTCTTTATTTGGATATATAGATATATAATGGAACAAGCATTTGACATTTCCAATCTAACAGGGAGATGTCACCCAGCCCAGCAAGTGGTGCTCAAGAGTAGTGATGCCCTCTATCAGCCCAGAGCCCCTCCAGTCTGTGTGGTCAGACTAATCTGTAGTTCACGTAACATCCCTGTTTTCGGCATCATAAGCAGTCGTTCCCCACTTTGTATTTCTCTTTTGTGTAAGATTATTTATGACTGGCTTATTAAATAAAACAGATATTTTGCTTGATCTTGTTTGTTTCAGTTTCTATCTGATACTATACGGTGTGTGTAGATGGTGTGGGGGAGCTCCCACTCTGCTGCTACAAACAATGCAAGGTGAATTAATGGGATGACTGTCTGATATGAAGCCCTATTAAAAACTAAGGGTGATGGGGCATGTTTAGACGGTGGCCAGGTCGAGCCACAGACACGTAGGAGAGGAATCCATTTAGAGCACATTGCACAGATAAGATGCTGGAAATGGCAGATGTGGGCCTGTGAGGTAAGCAGAGAGGGCAATAAAGATTCCACACTCAGTGGTGTTTCACTCTGGCTGCCTCTGTCCCGCTCCTTTTCTGTGGTTCTCCTGTTAACAGACGGTGGCAGACAGTGAATCAAGTTGATCGATGTTTCATTCCAGCTGATAGCTACAAGCACTGTTGAATCCAGATTAACTCAAGGTGCTTCTCCACTAAACAACTTTTCAAATCTTGAATATGAAATGACTGAGTAGTTTACACTTAATGATGTGTGCAGATTTTTGATGTGGGGTCACACATCACATGACTCCGGCAGATTTGTTTCTGACTCCAGTCATGAAATTCAACCACTTGAAACGGTACGACTCATCCTCCCTACGGTGGTTTCGCCAGAGAGTAGATTCTGTGCCCGTGGTGCACTATGCGAGTGTCTGTGCCAACTAATGAGCTCTGACTCTCCAGGAATCAGCAGACTGAGACCGACTGGTGCCAACTTGCTAGGACATGAATTTTAGCTAAAATCGTGTGGTTAACCCCAGCCTTAAGCCGGTATGCGTTGTAGCAGTCATATTGAAAGGTGGGCTGAACTACTACACTGGATTTGCCAGTTTCACTGGTGTGAGAAGAGACTGCGCCAACAATGACTACTGATGGGTTTTTTTTAAATGTTTTATATCATATATTGTTTTGGCATAACAGACATTTTCCTTTTGGCCTTCGTCATCAGTAATTTATTCATTCCTATGGGGAAATCGTCATTCTTAGAAGCGACACACCAAAAACACAAAGCAAAATCTTAAATCTGTGTTGGAGGATAAAGAATTTGTGGACTTTAAAGAAAGCTGCACGTTTGACAGACTCTGTCAAGTATTGACCGCTCCTGTGGGACTTAACCCATACTGTGACACTGTAATGGACTGGCATTCATGGAAAGCTAAGAATTTTAATACTTCATATTCTCTGTGAAGTTGTTCAGATTCAGAAGAAGAATGATATTTACCCTTGGAAAAAAATCTGGGGGGTGGGGGGGGTGCTTTTGAGCCAGCACTTGGAGACCGCTCTCTCTCTATCCTGGTTTCGATTGAATGGTCCTGCCATCCACCAATGGTTCTGAAATGGCACTGCACACGAAGTGCTGTCCACAGTGGAACCCAGCTCAGCCACAGCCTTGGCTGGATGTGTACATCTCAGGTTACTGCCTGCAAAGGCCATTAATTTCCAGGGAAGTGGATCATCAATTCCACTATTTTACCCTTCCTCTTGTAAACTGTGTGCATTCATGCTATGTTTTTGTTGACTTCTCATTTTGTAACACATTCCTCAAGTGCTAAATATACAGTGTGGAGTAGGCTTTTAAAAATGCCTGAGCAGATACCGCATTGTCATCTTAATGAAATGGAACCGGAAGGAATTTAGGTCATTTTGAGGATTAGATAAAAATCCAGAGACAAGAATCAGCCAAGTTAAAGCCGTGTGTTTCTTCATTTATTACCATAATCTTTGGGTAGGCATTGCGGAGGCAGCATGCTGCACGGGTCAAACCAGCCACGTTTTTGGCAGTGCCACTTGAGCAGGAAGGGTTTGAGGTTTCATGCCACAGGATAGTGCAGTATTTTCTACATATTGCACACAATTGATGTCATTTAGTGTTAATATATTGTTAACAAGGTGGCACGGTGGCTGAGTGGTTAGCACTGTCACCACTTTCCTTCAGGGTTGGGGGTTTAAATGCCTCCCCTGATCTGTGTGTGTGGAGTTTGCATGTTCTCCCCAAGCGATGTGTGGATTTCCACTGCATACTCTGGTTTCCTCCCACAGTCCAAAGACATGCAATTTAGGCTGAGTGGCATTCTTAAATTGGTCAGTGTGTGTGTTTGTGTATGTGTGACTGTGCCCTGCAATAGCTTGGCACCCCATCTGGGGTGTCCCCCACCTTGTGTCATAATATGCCTGGGAGAGGCTCCAGGCGACCCTGTACAGGTCAAGGGGTTTGGAAAATGAATGGATAGATACTATTAATTTATGATTCAGACCATGTCTGTTACATGATTAGGTCATCAACCTGTCATTGAATGTATCGCATGAAGTTCAAACTGAAAACAGATTTTTTGCTCGTCACATTTTACAGTGACAGCAAAAAGAAAATCCGACTAAACTCTTGACAGATGTTCCCCACCGGAGCACAGCACAACACACTCGGAAAAACACAAACATGCACAGCCATCCGGAGAGGCGTTGTGCTGTGTTGCGCCCTTGGCTACCCATCAGCGAAGCGTGTGGGGTTATTTCACGGGGCTCTCTGCAGTGCACAAACACTCTACTGTGCATGGCCCCTGCTTGGCTCCTCCTCCTCCTCCCCACTCACTCTCTCTATCGCGAGTCACATTCAATATTTTCATTGATATGATCTCGTCCTCTCGTGTCCCCCCCGATGACCGCATTTTCCCATCTGCCAATCCCAGATTTTCCTCCATCCTATTACGGCTTCCACAAAGCATTATACATAATGAGAGGCCATTACTGTCACATGAGTCAGTACTACACCCTGTTAACCGAGTCTCTTTTCCATAAATATGTCAATCTACCGCGTTTTCTTCTCACGCGCCCAGTCACACCATCTGCTTAGATAATGAAAGAATATCAGATACACCTAATGACTGTAAGTGCATCTAAATAAAAACTATTATTTTTGCTTGTTAAAAACATAAACTTCCATGAGACCACAAAGCAATGTTTTTTGCTCAGAGGTTGTTACTGGACTGAAATAGTGCCGGTTAAAATGAGAAATTAACACGATGAGATGGGTGAGGCTTATGATTTATGGCAGCTGGCTGCCTGCAGTCCACTTTACATCTGCCGTCTGTTAAAGACAACCCCCCCTCCTCCTTTTTTTTAACAACATGGCCTGTTTACTCAGCACAGAACAAAGGCGGCTCTCTTCAATGCGTTCTTTATTATTGCAGCCTTTACTCTTGAAGCACATCCTGCTTTTGAAGATCTTCGTTCAGGATCTTGAGGGGGAGACTGAAAACGGTTGTTTATTCAGCTTTACTGCTCCTTGACTGGGGCAGGCAGAGATTCCCGGAAACAAAAAGCAGCTTCATTTCCATAAGCTCTCCCTAGCAGCATTTACGGTCAGAAACTAAACCATATGCAGCTTGACTTTCGTGGGACTTCTGTGGTGAGAACTCTTTGGCACCCCTGAGCAGTATATTACAGTTAGACACTTGTTTAGAAAATGTGGCTCCAATCCACGTGTAAAAAGGGAGTTTACATCTAAGTTTTCAGAAAGGTACTGAGTGAAAAGTCAAGGCCTCAGTGTAAACATCCGTAAATTGCAGTAGTTTTGCCTATACCAGTGACTCTTGTGTGGAGTCTGTAGAAAAAGACTGCATGACATCTTAATCGTTACTCGAATAAACGTCATTGTTTAACAAATTTTTGTGTAGCATTTTGACTTTCTCTGTTTAGTGCTCCTATTGTACACACTGTCCTGTTAGTTTTCTGAATATAAACAATGAAATGTAAACTTAAGCCTAATTCTCAATTATTATGTCCCTTATAGCTACATTGAAAAAAAACAGTGCTCTGACATCACGGACCTTGATCTCTCAGATGATGCGCTATCTAGATCTTCAGAGAAAGGCGCTACATTGAGTAAACTGAACTCAATTATCTCCCTCCCTCCTCAGGTGCCCACCTGCATGCCAGCCAGCACTGTGCCAATGGGATGCAGCTTCTGCTTGCATTCTAATCCTCCTGCATCTTGTCCTCGTTGTAAACAGTGGGGCCTTTAATGCTTCCTCAGTGGCAGGGCAGGGCAGGGCAGGGCAGGGCAGGGGAACGGATAGGGCTTGCTCTTGTGTTTCTCAACTGGCCATGTGCCCAACAGTACTGCCCACAAAGCATCATTTCTGCTCATTTCTGAGTTTGATTTCCATCACCAGATGTTTTTGTGTCCTGCGGCAACAGGCCAGGGCTTATATAAGATCCATGTGATTGGCCACCTCCCCTAAGTAATTCAGCTTACCCGCTACTGCGAGGCGGCAGAGTCCAGAGGTGCTGAAAACAAGACGGGAAATCATTAGGGCTACTTTTCTTCTGCCCCCTAATGGATGTGGAAATGCAGTACATGTACCTAATATTTTTTACGCTGTATTTATAGTGTATAAGTCCTGTCGTCTTCAGATTATGCTATATCTGATACTTTAGTACTATGTATATTTCTGTGTCTGAGTGGAACACATCCATCCATCCATCCATCCATCTATCCATCTTCCAGCCGCTAAGACTGGTGGGCGGGTCAGCATGTTATTCACCTCAAATCCGTTACGGTGCTGCGCCCACTCCTTCTTACAGTCATGTTGCTTTAGGAAATCGGCGCTGAACATTTGGACCTTGCTCTGCTGCATATAATAGCATTGTGCCAACAGTCAAATATGACGACTGCTTATGTAGCTTAATTACAGTACAATCCTCCATATTCAAAAACATCATGCCCAGTAAACAAGGGAGTCTGTTAACTGCTGTTTTGAAAATGTATTTCATTTTCTAGACAAAAATTATTATTAATATTCAGTTGTTATCTTACTGGTATTTAGTTGCCTGTAAGCTCATTTGTAACATTTGTAAGCACTATCCAAAGACCCTTACATCTTCCAAAATTTCTCTTTCTTTATGAGTTTTCATTTTTATCCTGCACAGGTTTCTTTCCATTAAAAGGTGTGCACAAATTCGTATCTGCCACTGAAAATCCTGGTTACACAGACAGATATAACTCCCTTTATCAGAGAATATCAAATCAACACAATGTCTCAAACTGTACACACTTTGTACCAATATGTATAATACATTTCAGAGAAAATCTACACAATTAAAAACCCTTTCCATAAAGGTATCATCCAACGTCCAGGATCCAAAACGAAAGAGTCAGACATCAAGTGTTGAAGACTGCAGTCTCTAATGTCAGAACATGCACTGTACTACCTTATAACTGTTATTGCCGGCCATTTGGTTAATGAGTGCCATCAAAAGAGTCCTTCAACGCCAGAAGGTTACAGTTTTACAAAAGCTTAGCAGAAACCATGTGCTGCACCTAGGCACGCGCCTTGGACAGGTGCAGCCACGCGCCGTAAACAGCATGCGTGGCTGCTGACGTCACTTGACAGGCATGGCAATTTAATCATAGCTCTCGTAATTCAAGTGCTTCGAAAAGACAGGAATGCGGTCGGATGACCTCGAGTGAGGTACGGTGCCTACATCATTCTTACACATGTATTCTATCCACTCTGCTGTGCCCTGTGCACAACCTTGATGTGCTGAAGGTTACGTCGTGTTGACACTGGAAGGGGAGGTTCTGTTCGAGTTGCATGCCCTTTTCTGTTGCATTTCTCACGGACGTCTACCAGAGTCCGCTTTGCAGTCTGTGTGTAACTGCTGCAGTATTATCTTAGCTCTTATCTGTTCGCCAGGCGTCCCGCTTGTCTACTGTGTATGTACATGAGAACGACGGCGGTGAAGGAAGGGCATTGAAACAAAGTTCAGCAGGGCAGACACTTCGTCTTCGGGGGCAGATGGCTTCACATACGAGTCACGGAGGCTGCATGGAGAAGATGCAGTTAGCGGAGGATCAGATCAGAGTGCTGGAGGAGAACTTCATGAAAGTCAGCAAACATCCAGACCAAATCACACTCATGCTGATCGCAACCGAGTGCGGGCTGTCCGAGGAGGAGACGGCAGTAAGTGTGAAAGGCTGAAGAAATGCTACACTCTGTGTACAGTAGGATCGGGATTCAGATTCAGATGAGCTGAAGATGCTCAGCGCCTTTAATTCATAGCTTTATAATCATATAGCGCCAGGCACAGTGTTCATGTTCATTAATCATTAATTCGGCGGCATGGTCAGTGCGTTCTGTGCAGTCGAACGAGTTTTATTTGTTAGTTAAACACGTCTGACTCGTACGTAGTCGAGAACAGAGAATCACTTTGAAAAGTAACTAGGTTTAATTCAAGTAGGACATCACTTATAACCTCGCAACTGAGCGCATCTCGGGCAGCAATAGATGATGTGATTTGATATATGATTTGATATATGATTATATGATTTGATATATCAAATCATAATATCATATCAAATCATAATATATGATTTGATATTTCGTGTGCTGAAAAGCAAGGTCTGCATACTGAAGCAGAAAGCCTACTGCATTCCATCTTTTGCAGTTATTATTAATACTTATATATTGCACACTGCACTGGAGCGCTTTTTTTTTTTTTTCCTTTTGGATATAACTTATCAGAATTAGTTTTGCTGAGAAACGAAGCCATTGTGTCCCGCACTTTGGAGCATTTAGCGTACAGCTTCATTCAAGGAGGGCATTGTGGAAAGAGTGGCACATCAAAAAACCACTTTAGAACTAGTCCCCCAGGGTTAACCGGTTCCACCTGCCCGCATCAAACACGCAGACAAAGCAATGATGGTTATGTCAGCAATGTGTACACAGATGTCAGGGCCTGTTAGAGTACCGGGCTCCTGTGAAAGCACTACCTGACACTCTCCGGCTGTCATTGTCCGTTTGTCCCTGTTGTTCAGTACTTCTGTAGACTCCTCACAAAAATGGGGGAACCCAAAGGACTGTAATTAGATTTCTGTTTTGGGTTCTCTTTAGCAATGTCGTGTAGGCTACTGCAGTGTTGCACTTAAACTTAGTTTCAACCCATCGTCCCAACACTGCCTTACATTATCCCGCAGCCCACGGCGGTCGACCCCTAGACACCACCATCGCTGTTGGGTTAAAGGTCTCGGTCCTCAGCGGCTTTCACGGTTGTTAGTTTATGCCCTTGCAACGGTGACCACCTCGCTGTACATTGTGAAGTATAGCAAGTCGTTTTGCTGCGGGATTTAGTACCATCATTGACATATAAAGATGCACACATTGTGTGAGTTTATGCATATATTAATTTGAAAACGTAGCTGCGAAATGAACCATGTGTTAATGCATCCTAGTAGAAAAGAAATGTTTATGATTGGATGGTCTTCCGGGCACATGGGCTAAACCCAGTTCTGGATGCAAGTTAAGCCCATTTGTACGTACATATTTACAGTTATAAGCCATCGGCGCTGAAACTGAAAAATAAGTAAAATTGCTGATTAGCCCACTTGTTCATGGCACATCCAAATAATAGTCCTGAAAAAAGTTTTATAGGCCATTTTATTCCACACACTCTGACAGAATTATGCATTTGCTTTTGTTACATCATTACACACAGAATTACTGATTTCATTATCCTGTCTTGTTACATGTTGTCTCTACTACAATTTTAAATTTGCTACTAATAAATGTTATTTACAGTACATATTTGCATATCCGTTTTGTTTTTCATTCTCATCATGCTGTTTATAGCACTGTATTAATGCAAATCACTCTTTGAATACTCGGTGCAGACTCTTGAGGGACGAGGTCTTTGCACTGCGCTGTGTAAACGTAGTGAGCGGTCATGCAAACGTCTGCCTGCTCCTCACAGATGCTTTTGTTGGCCCATGTGCTCTAGAAGTGGTTCCGGCTTCGCAACGCCCAGTGGAGGCAGTCAGAGGGTCTCCCTGCAGAGCTGGGCTCCGTGAAGGACTGAGGGGGACTACCCACCGGGAAGAGGGTCACCGTGCAAAGCCGCTGCCCATCTGGAAAATGTCCCTTCCTACCCCATCTCCCTTGTGTGTCTGAGCTGTACATTACTGAATGTTAGCTGTACGTAAATGTCTTATTTTTATAGATACAACCAGCAATGTTGCATAGATAAATATATACGACTGCATGGATGTATGTAAATTTATTACGTCTTTCAAAATTCAACTTGTAATGCATTTGCAATGGTAGGGTAGCATTCTCACCCAAGACCCCAAAAGAGATGCAGGAGGCCACTCCAGTTATCCTTAATATAAAGATCCCCAAGTGGAATTGTCTACCGAAGGGTTACAGGTCCCAGGGCTTAAGAAAGGACAAGTCTGAAAACGTAAGTCTTGATGTGCAAAAATAAAGAGATCAATGCACAAGAGATGCCATTGTTAGTTGGTGTGTTTGTTCGAGAGTGCTACCTACATTGGCTTTAGTAGGTAGACTCCTAAGAGGTAGACAGAAGGGCACCTGAAGTGGGAAGCTGCAGGGTGCCGCCTCCGGTGACATGGTTCCATGATAGGTAACCAGTGACTGGGTATACCTGGGAACTGTGTAAGCACTCGCTGAAGTGACGGTGTGTCCAGGGCTGATTAATGGGGATCCTGATGGCCTTGTCCCACTATCTGCCTTGCTTTCACGCTCGTAGGTCATGTACTTGACTTTCTACAGTAAGATACCCATTTATTACAGCTGGTTGTGTGACCCTATGTTGGATAAATGGTTGGAAGATGGATAGATGAATGGATACTAATGGGTCAAAGTCGGCTTCAGCATGGGGAAAACGCCATCAGTGGATAGCTAAAATGTAAATGTTTCCCATCTCCAGCCTGCAGGGAGAAATCAAAGTGGGTGTTTTTGGACTTGACCCCCAACCCTGTCCAGGATAAGAGGTGAGAAGATGGATGCACTGAGCACACGAATGTGGGGAAGCCTCATTGAAATGTAGTGATGAGAAGGTCATTATTATTTTTTCAATCAAGCATTACAGATATGAATGAAACCTGAAGGCCACATTTTTGCCCAGTTTGGTTGTGGTTGCAGTGTGAAAGAGGTGTGCTCATTGACAGGGGTTTCCAAAAGTAGGAGGGTTTAAACTAAACAGATCCTTGCTTTGTCTGTTGCTAGGAGTGCACTGCACACTCATGTAGAATTCGTTGCTTTGTGTGGTCACTAGGATGTCACGGCAGGGAGTAGAAGTGGTGTTATGTAATCCATTTGCTAACATGAGCTACCTTAAGTTGGCCTAGCTTTATGTTGGTGGGCTTAATCACCAATCAGTGCCTGGGGAAGTCAGAACAATCCCACCCACATTTAAGTGAGTCATCCTGTATCGTGCATTTTTTTTATTACTATATTTTGTATGTTGCCATGCCTTCCATCTTTTCTGTGTTCAATATAAACATATTTATGACTGCAAGTACAAAAGCAGGCATTTTTAAGTAATGACAGCGTGGACGTCCTCCAATCACAATGGGTGTCTTTTCGGCGGATTTGTCGTGAGTATTGTCAAAGGGAGTCATGACAGCGAGCTGTCATTTGCATTAAGTCTTTGCATGCTGATTTGAATGCTCCAGGAAGTTCCAACAAATTTTCCAGCCAGACTGGAACAATGGAACAGGACACACGCCGTGCTCACTTTAGACTTGAAAGCACGCTATAAAGTAGGGACATGGTTTGCATTAATTATGTGCCTTCAAATAATACAAAGGCACATATTCAGAAAATGCTTTGCCTTGTACAAACATATTGTCAAAGGAAAATCCACACAAAAAAGGAGGAAAAGTTGCCAAGGAAGTTAGAATTCACAGACAAATATTTTGTGATTCTTTACCTGCCAAGACTGTTTTGTTTTGGCATTCGCATGTTAAAATCTCATGTTGTATGGTAATTTGATGTCAGCTCTCTATGGATTGACATCGTAATGGCCTTACACAACAAAGCCTCGACTTTGAACAGTCAGTTATGTGGTTTATTTTTCTTTTAACCACTTTACCCTTTTTTCCTGTAGCCTACATGTGTTCTTCGAATTTAGAAAATTGGTCAAAGGTTGCTTGAGATTGAGAGCAGAAAAACAGGAAATAACTGAAGAGGTCTGAGTTCAAACTCATAAAAAAATCACCGATCCTTAAACTTTCTATTAATCTGACCGAATACTCATTCCCAGACCATATTGCTGACCGAATTTACAATGGTTTCATTCCAAAGGTAAATAATATGGTTCTCCAGGTCTGACACCTATAGCCTGTACAGATGCGGGTTTTGAGATGGTATAATAGCTGATATTTTCATGATTCAACGCAAATAATGCATCATTTTCTGTTCCTTGTGTCTCTCAGTCAACATTTAAAAATGTACCGGTTTATTTGAGCACTGTCCCGTCTCTATAGGTACATGAAAGCTGTTAAAGGGAAGTGGGCACAGGGGGTGGACAAGGAAATAGTATTCACTGTATAGATCTGTCTGCAGAAGCGATTAAAGATTTTCCAGTTTCGCTATTGCCAAAAACCACAAGGGGAATAGTGAAGTACCGGACAAAGGATAAATCACAAGGGGAAGATGGAAAATTCTGATTGCTTACAAATATATTTTTACATATTTAAAAGCATCAAATATTTTTTGACCGAAACATAACATGAGAATAAAACTTTGACAGGTATATTTAACCTTTTCACATTTTAAAGTTATTTTTAATAACCTTTTTGTTTTTTCATCCATCCACTCCATCCACCTTTGAACTTCTGAACGGGTCACAGACAGCACTGAACCCTAATATAATTTCAGTCAGTTCAAATTTTAAACTGAATTACTGTATCGTTTTCCTTCGCTAATGTGATTGCAACGCAGGTGTCCTTCAAGACAGTCCAGCACTGCCACTGTTCACAAAATTCCATATAAAATGGACTTGCATATAAAACCTGTATTTCCTAAATTAACATTCAGGCAGGACCCTGGGGTGGGGAATCAAAAGCAGCCGACAGTGACAGCACTTTAGAAATTAATTTTCCCTTGTTTTTGTGTTCCCCTCTAGTAATTTGAATGAAATTTTTTAAATTCTATACCTTATGTTTCTTGCCCCAAATTCGTGTTTCTTAAATTTCATTTCAGCTGGGTTGTCAGTAAAACATTCATCCATTTTCTAATTGTTTACCATGGTCACAGTCACAGAATAAATAAAACGTGTTTTCCTGAAAGGCTGCTACATATAATAGCTATCATCTGTCTTCATACCACATTTCCAGTATGGGGTTTCTGGAGAAATTATATGCACTTAACGTAACATTTACTATTTTTAATTGAAGTAAACATGTTTTCCTGAATTTGAAACTCAGATGGTTGTGATGTGAGAGTTGACTATAAAATAGCAAATAAAACTGAAATAACGGAGGTGCTAGTTGGATACATAACCTTTCCAAACACACACACACACACACACACACACACACACACCTACCTACCTACCTACTGGGGCTCTGACCTGGTGTTTACATTGACATTTATTTATTTTTCAGACACTGGTAATGCAGATACATCACAGCATATAGCAGTTATTGAGCTCTTTATGGTTTAAATGCAGCTAGGCTGAGTATTCAATGAGGGACCAGCAACAAGTGAAGGCTAACACTGGTATTCAGTACAGACGGACCCTGGGAAGGAGGCATTACACACACACTACTACCCCTCAGCCTAACCACCAGGACCGCGTTGTGATCATTAACCCTGTGGGCTTGTGGGCCGTTTTGACATTCGGCTTGGTTAAAAGCCGACTTTTGAGTCTCTGCTTAAACTACTGGTGAGGTTTTTCATCAGTGCTCTTAATGCAGGGGTATGAGAATGATAAAGCTGAGGGAAAGCAGTTCAAATGAACATAAAATTCTAACCCAGCGCCATTTGAAGGCAGTAATATGCTTGATGAGAAACTCTCTACGTTTCGCCCGCTTTCGTATCTCTCCAGGCTTCTGTATTTCACCACCTTCTCCCAGCTTGCTACTTTCCTTGCAGAAAACCCCAAATTGAATCTCGTGGTGGTGCGTAGTCTTTCGCAATGCCTTTAGGTGTCGCAAGGTTTTTAATTGGGGGTGTTGTCCGGGCCCTTCTGGCACTTTCTGAAACCTGTCGAAGACGTGCAACTTCTCAGGCACGGTCGAGGAGACACCAGTGATGTTAAAATCACACGCACTGCGAGAGCAAGGCTACATTCTTCATAAACTGTTCATTTGATGTTTCTCCTGGAGATGGTTCAGAACGTTTTCAGCAGTTAAATGGCTTTTACATTCATCGTTCTGCTTTTTGTGCTGATGGTGAATTTGGGAATTCTTTTCCTCACAGTCTCTGCGCCATTGCTGACTAATAGCAAACAAATTGGACATCAAGTCATGTGACAGCTGGGCTCAGGCCTGGACAGCAATAAGGCTGTGAATAGAGGAACATCCCCTTACTGGTCTGATGGGCTCCTCTGGTCGTCCCAGGTCAAAAAACATGTTGCTCCTCCTCATCTTGGGCAGCGAGAGCCGTTCCAGCCTTGGGCTGATTTGTGTTCTTCTCACAGAGCCTGAGGTGTAGGTCTCCACCAACTGTGATAGAGGGAACATGGGCGGGGTCAGTGAGAAATGGACAGCTTAATCAGCGAGGTCACATGATGTCACGCTACCTTAGAGCATCAGGAGCCTCCGCACCTGTCAAAACATCCAAAGCCGCTGTCATTTGCACAGCATTATGGGCACACCCAACAAGGAATGCGTCATACTCCAGGTGTGCTGTTTTACTTCACTCTCATTGTTTATCTGTCTTCTCCCTCCCTGTTTCACACTTTACTGATTTCTGCTCAATCTTTAATTTTATTGGTTAAATGCTACTTAAAGCGGGATAATAGTGAAATTATGTACACATTCATTTTGAGTGTGTATTACTTTCTCCTCTGAAAATGGTATTTCTGATCATTTTGTCAACATTTTTTAAACACATCGTGTCAAACACAACTATGTATGTTGTGAAAAATACCCAAGAAGTCGGGCCCACGCTACATTCTACTCTGCAGTCTATCTTTGCTTCTCTCACATTTTGTAATACAGTAATAAAGTAATCATGTTTATAATACATTGTCTCTCGTGTTTTTAAAACATTGACATCATTATACTGGCATCCCATCCTGGGTGTACCCCTGCCCTGTGCTGGGATTGGCTCCAAGCCCCTTTACCACCCAGATAAGCGACTGGAAGACAGATGTATGAAAATAATGAGCAAATCATGGCAAAATGCATTGTAGGAGTGCTATGAGGTGAATCAGGGGAGCTTTATGAGAAAATTCCTGTTTTATTACATGTGCAACAATTGCGTATTTGAGCAATCGACAGTAAGTGTAAAACTATCCAACTGTAGTGAAACTGCCTGTCATGTTCACGTGGTAACCCAGTACCACGAGGGGAGCGCTCACCTCCCTGTTGCCCTCGAAGTCCGGATGCATCGTTTTGGGCTTAGCCAGTGCAACGAGACGCGGCGAGAGCTCAGCAGATGCGGTGCTGCGCCAGACAATGCAGTCTCGATCACGCTGGACCGTGAGTGGTGTCCTGCAGGGCCCAACACATAGTAGGTGGTCAAGGACTCTCTGGTCATGGTGAGGATTTGGGCACAGGGTCTAGTATGAGGGGGACCCCGCCACAGCACAAGACATTACTGTGTCCTGACCAAAAATATGTCAAAAAAGGAAAAAAAAAAAAAGAAAGGTTTAAAAAAAGACAACTGGTCCATTCTGTATGTGTCCCAGGAGCCTGGGGTTCAGACAATGGAGTCCATTGTTTTAGTACAAACTTTACTCCCATAGCTTACTACTGAAATAGAAACGGTAACACAAGAAGAAGCGGATACAAATGTGAAGGTAAGAGTTCTCCGCCTCACAGAAGTTAACGATCATTCTGGGGGGAAACAGAGGCTATTGCAGTTGTGTGTGGGGGAGAGAGAGCTACCCGTCTTCCTGAGAATTCTGGGTTCTGATTCTTGGGGCGGACAGCCTGATGAGATGCTGGTACCGAGCAGTCTGGGAAGTGGGATGCGAGCCTCTCGAGAGAGAGCAGCCCTCTTTTGGTTGCCTGCACGAGAGCAGGACGGCTTCTGATTATCTTTCAGGACCTCGAGGGTTACAGAATTTCAGAAGACTGAGAAAACTGAACCAGTACCCAAGTTCTGAATAATTCAAAGAGCTTCGTCCTGCTAAGCTATGGTGCAGTTTCACGGACACCGTGTGGTTTTAAACTCTGTAGTTCTGGCACACAATGTAGAAATTAATTTTGAAATATAAAACCACCAAGATCCATATAAATCCATTAACAGCTTCAACACAAAAGAAAAGAACATCATTTTCAGAGAAAGTGCAAAAATGTTCATTTTACATATCAAAGACACTGAGGCATTTTTAACTCTCAAGTGAACTTGACACTGATACGGAATCTCAGGTTTGAAATTAACCTTTTAAGTAAGCTTTGACGTAAAGGCTGTTTCTATGCATGCTTTATGCAAGGAATGGTTGACAGAGTAGGATTCGAACAGCAGCTTGATTCACTTCTCCTAGGTTCTTGTGCATCCGTTGACTACCCCGACTGAGCTCTCTCCATTCTCATTTGAATTGTATGGCTTGCTCAGGAGAATCTGAACAAGGCTTAATGTCCAAGTGTCTAAACTCAGGACAGGACTTAGTGGTGTTAACCAGTGCCGACTTACAAATATTTAAAGAATGCCTAAATGTCGGGCCTCAGTGAAAAACAGCTTGCAAAACAAAAAGTCACAATGCACATAATAATTACAACTGTTTTTCCTGTGCTTACGCTGTTCCTGGCTGCCTCTTCTGTTTTCCTGCCTTTGTGTGGTTCTTTCGAAACCCAATTACCCAGACTTCCTCGTAAACCTCATATTTACATTGTGAGCAATTACTACTGAATGATTAAATTACACCTCATCTAATTTCAGTCCCCTGCACATTCTCTGAGTTATGCAAAAGAATGACACCAAACTAAGTGAGGTATCTGGTCATGACCCATGCTGATAATACCCCTTTGTTTCCGTTGAATACGTTTCAGTACATATGAGCTACTGAAGAAATGACAAAAGTTTTAACGTAGTCATATTTCACCCGTCTGACAGCATTACTACAAGGCAGGCAGCAGTGTGCAGTGGGTATTAAATTACCAGACCCAGATAGTTATAGACAGAGGCTGCTGTAATGTGTCCTAGGGAACAATAAGCCTGAATTGCGGACATATACGTATATAAACGGTACTAGTAAAACACAGGAGATGGCTGACAGACATTATGTTCCGGTTCTCCATTCATTCATATGATTCCTAAGTTGGTTAGCTGATTTTTCCCAATATCCCTTTTCTTGCCTGAAATATCCGTTTGAACAGGTAAATCAAGTGTGACTGTCCATAAGACTGACTTAGTAAAATTGTAAGTAGGATCAATCACCTGAGCTGCTCCTTCCATGCAGAAAAGTCTTTTTTTGGCGTAGCCAGATAACAGGTTCTCTTTGTCGGGACCACGGTCAGGGCTGAGTGGGAGAGGGGTCTTATGGGCTCCTGATCACACAGCTTTCGTGTCTACGTCATCGATGATCTCCGTGTATAAGGTGATGCTGACTAAGGATAGAAATGGACACACGTATACCAAGGAGCTGAAATCCAGACTGTTTTGTAGTCCTTGGGCTGGGCAAGCTGAAGGATCCTACGGGGAGACACATTTCAGCCATTACCCACTTCCTGCCTTAAGCTTACAACAGTGCTTATGCAATTCAAATATAAGACAAGCCTTTCCTCAACGCCGAATGCTAGAGCTAAAGGAAGCAACACAACACTGAATTGAACAAATTAAATGCATGCATTGGCACAGTTAGTACGGCCACAGTGGGTAAAGATTAATTGTAAGAATGTCCTAACCTGGGAGAAGGAAAATACCTGCATTTAATACCTGTAAACACAGAATATGCATGTGTTAATGCTAAACGCACCAATGAATGTCAAACTCAACTTTACTGGTTGACATTTTTCCAAGAATTAACATTGTAATATTTAGGCGATATCGTATATACGCATACCTGTTTTTCCAGATGTCGTATTTCCGGCAGAGCGGATTAACTTCAAACAAGCTACCCTTCCAGCTGCAACGTTCAGTACTTCGGTCAATAGACTCAGTGGGGTTGCTAAGGCACTGGAGT
Source organism: Gymnarchus niloticus (assembly GCA_009936485.2). Taxonomy (NCBI): domain Eukaryota; kingdom Metazoa; phylum Chordata; class Actinopteri; order Osteoglossiformes; family Gymnarchidae; genus Gymnarchus; species Gymnarchus niloticus. The sequence goes on along the minus strand of JAACJT020000013.1, from coordinate 5,696,202 downwards.
ACCTGGCAACTAATCACATGACTCGACTCTCTGGAGTGTCTTGTACAAAGCGCAGGTGGCAGAATTCCAGCAAACTGCCGAGCACCTGGCAATACGTATGAAAACGTGCAAAAATGATAAGGACGGTGTACATGACACCTTCACTATAGGCAGAGAGGCTAGGACAAGCACTGGAGTTCACAGAAACCAATCTTGAAATGATGTACATTAAAATAAATTACTTCTCAAAAAAATAAACGTTAAAATTTTTGAAACGTTGACTTGTGAAGGTGAGAATAACTCTGTTCTCGCAGACAGAATGGGAGAGAAGGCATCAGGAAGGCAGTTATGGGTTTTCACAGCCAGTTCAGTTTCGAGCGTGCCCGTGAATGAGCCACAGCCTCAGCGTCTGTTCACGAGTTCCCAGACTACAACTCTGAATTCTCGGAAACGTGATAGGAGAGGTCAACAAAAAGCTCCTTTATTCTTTTCATGGTCAGCTGTAAAGCATTTTAAAAAATAAATAATTAGTGCTTATTTTCATATTTGCAAGGCAAACAGATAAAATAATTGGACTCAACTTCCTTTTTTTTTGAAGAATAACAGATTGAACTTAATATGGTTTATTGGATCATAGGTATTAACAAATTAACAAATTAACAAATACCCCGACAATAATACTGACAGCATAGTTAGAGAATTCATTATAAAAAAATACCAGCTTCTTTCAAAAAGTTATCTCGGTGGAATCTATCCCAGGCAGTGTGAGGCACAAGACAGGCGTACACCCTGGACAGGAGGATAGCAATCTACTGCAGGGCACACACACTCAGATTTACGCACCCATGAACACACACTGACACTCAGATTTATTTCTTTAATAAATTACCAAATTAAAAAAGGATATATATACTTTGTAGTAAACAGGCAAACAAAATTCAAAAACATTCAAAGTCTTTAGTCTGAATCTGAATTCACAACATTAATTCCAAAAATACAAAATGACCCCACTTTTTAACATTTAACCTTTAAACAGAAAACTAACTGTAACTCTGCCCTTTCACATCGACCCCATCCCAAATAACTGCACACATGCACCCTGTTTCACATGAACGCCGCCCTGTCTATTTGAAAGGACCGCCTTTATCTGTCATCAGAAACCATCTGAAAGATGAAGTCTCGGGCGTCCTGGATGCCGGAGGACATCTCGGAGCTGCCCTTCTTCACGTACGTGCCAATGAGGAAGAGCGTCCTCTCGTCGCCCATCCCCGCCAGACCCAGGGCATCATGGAGGTCCGTGATGCCGTGGGCCCCCTCCAGGTCCTACAAACACAGGAAACTGCTCACAAAGGACGACCACAACTGCACACTCCAGATACTTCCTGGCTGAAACAGTCTGAAATCATCACATACTTCATTCAGTTGGAATATTACAGAAGCAGCTCATCTCATAGAGCATTACCAAGGACTCAACAGGAAGTCCCCTAGGTGAAGAAGGCCAATCCTGGGACTTCACCACTATAGACAGGAATGTGCACAGAAGTAAGAGGATAAAGGCTTACTTAAGATGCCAAATCAATAACATCAATTTGAAGGTTAAAAAAAAAAGACAGTCCCTACTAATCCTGCTAAATATGGGACATCGACAGGGGAATATGGCGTGATCTGCCATGTAGGAACCGAATCCACACAAAAGGAATCAATCATACAGCATACTGCACTAATGCACTCATTCCCCATAACGTTGCTCCAAGACAGACAGACTTGCATGTAACACAGTCCTGCATGTCTATGAAACGCGACAAGTTTACTTGGACCAGTGTACGTCATACTGCCTGTTCACACCCAAACCAGAATTAAACCAGTAAAAGCCGTTCACTGATGATGGTTTTTCCTTTTTTATTTTGCTAATCTGAACAAGATGTTTTCCCCAAAGACTGCTGTAAAACCATTTGGGTGGAGTTGTATTTTACACCCCAGGAAAGACGACAGGGCTGTGTAATACCCTGGCTACATGGGGCTATTTTAGTTCTGCATCTCGGCCAACACACAACTACTTATGCGATAAAAGATTTGGGGTCCTTGGAGCCCCACTGTGCGTTCTTAAAAGGGAAAACAGAGGGAAAATGCAGAGTCCATATACAGAGAGTTGGGGGCGGGACTGGAACCCTCAACGCTGGACGTGTGAAATGGAAGAGATACCCGCTGAGCCACCATGCCACTCAAGTTCTTTATTCTTAAGGTAAAACAGGCACAAGTTCGCATTTTCAAAGGCAAACAGCGTGTGTTAAGTCATAGAAGGTCGGTTTAAATACCTGACAATATAAACCAAACACACACACGGCAGTAAGATATCGACTGATCGCTCACCACATTCATACCCATCACCCCTCAATCCCTACTCTGCTCGGAGGGACACTCTCACAGGCCTAGCTATCAAGCTAACAGTGGACCCATGCTGCGAGTTGCCTCTGTAACCAGGGCATTATAATAACCAGACTCATAATGTTGTTTTTTTAATCAGACAAAGGGAGTGAGTTTACCTAGCGTACCACACACACACTGACTCTGAGCTGCACGCATTTCAAACTAAAAATGATCACACCGTAACAGCAGTGACCCTGGCCTTAGGTATCCTATTAAAATCAGCAATTTTCAAGTGATTCATTTTGTGCGGGCGTTTGCTGAAAAGGAACCTTTCAAGTGGGATGGCCATTAAACCGTCAGGCTGCAAGGAGAGCTACACATTAAACTTCTACGTCTCCCATGCCACTGAGGAACAGCAACAGACAAAAACAGCAGGAGATTTCTATTCTGGGGTCACACCTGCTTCTTACCTGCTTGTTGGCCAGGACCACCACAGCGAGGCGAGGGTCCCCAGCCACCAGCTCGTGGAGGTGCTTTTTGGCCAGGGGAAAGCGGGGAGCATCAGTAGAGTCCACCACGTACACCAACACCTGGGCCTTGCACAGGTACTTCTTCCAGTAGGCCCTGAGGGTCTCCGTACCACCGACTTCACGACAGGGATGAGAAAACAGGTCACCTTAACCAGTTCACTGCCAGGGGCGCTGGATATATCCAGCATTTCTGAGTGCCATCCCTGTGAACTGTCCTATGCAGAATAACACCATCTGCGGGACCCTGGTGATAAATAAAATATCAAATAACATAAAATAATAAATAGCCGTTACCATCGATAGTGTTATTCTGCGCACCACAGCTCGCACAGATGACACACAGAAATGCCCGAAGTGCACGGGTTAAAGCGACAGGGTGCCAGCACCCACACAATATGGGCATATTATTATGATTTATTCTGATTTATTCAAAGGACTAAATGAACAGCTAAATGAACCAGCTGGAAAAATAAAAGGGATGCAAACCAAGTGAAATGACTAGAGGTGTAAATTTAATTTTACACATATATAGAACTATAGGTTAACGATAAATAATATTTATACCCAAGTTTTTATTATGCGCAATCTTCCAAATAAGGCACAGACATACAAAAATGACCTCTCAGCTGCTAATTAAAATGAACAAAAAGAAAACATCCTGTTACCAAAGCAACATATCAAGTCAGATACCAAACAAGACGTGTCACTACATGTCTGTCAAACAGATGGGTATCTAACTGACCACTGGCACCTCCTCTCCTGCTCTGTGACATACACTTACTCTCCAGGAACTCGATCTGGACGTCCTCCTTGTTGATGGAGATGGCATTGATGCCCTCTGTAGGAGACACGTCCTGCTCGAGGCTGCCTGTCGCCAAGCAGTGCATTAAACTGGTCTTCCCTGCCCCATCCAGACCCAGAACCAGGACCTGCCTCCTGGCATCCTTTAGCTTCCAACGAATAGGCCGCTATCAAAACACAGCATTTGGAAACCAAGTAAATGTTTAGGCTAAATTTCAGAATAATCAACTTTTTCTTATGGGTTTATGTTTCTTTTGAATTCCCCACCCCCCAGGCAATGAATGAAAACAATGACTTTTTCAGTAATTGACAAAGTGGTAATTGTACACATTAAGGGCTTTGTTCAAGCATTCATTCAATATTTGCTGTGTCAATATGCACAATGCAAACACATTTTTGTCACATTTCAGATGTAAACAAGCACAAAACAGTCCACATCGTTAAAGGCAATGCTGCTAATTCAGCTTGGTGAGCAACGTGCAGCCGACAAATCCGAAGCTGATGTCCCCGTTATGTATCCCCAAACAGCATCAGGTAAGTCTGAAGCTGATACCCCCAGTTATGCACATTAGGTATCCCCGAACAGCGTCAGCTAAGTCTGAAGCTGATACC
>JAACJT020000013.1:5646413-5691813 GCA_009936485.2 Gymnarchus niloticus | reverse complement strand
TCAGCTAAGTCTGAAGCTGATACCCCCAGTTATGCACATTAGGTATCCCCGAACAGCGTCAGCTAAGTCTGAAGCTGCATTACCACTTCCGTTCCTCGCGCGGATCTGGATCGGCACGTGCCCAGCCTGCCCAGATGAAGTCATGTATAAGGAGGACATTTCATTTACCTCCGACGTCAACCGAGGTACTTTCTTGGTTTCTCTCGTAACTTCTTCCCGGTCTCGCTCAGTCTTTTTCCTGTACCACAAGTAATTCCAGGCCAAGTAAGTCAGTCCACCAGTGAAAGCAACAGCAACGCCGAAGAGCCCCACTTGTCTGAAGCCCGGCATGTTTCCGCAGAGAAGCAGAGACGCAGCAGGAACTTCGAGGACGGGGACAGCCTTTATGGGCAGCTCGGCGACATGTCTTTGAGGGGATGAAAAGTAAACTCGAGTTTGAGGATCAGGTTTTTAAAGTTTATAAAGTCACTACTATAAGGGTAATGCCCGATATTTTATGGAAATACTCCAGAAAGCCGCTCCAGTCTAATCCCCACGGCACCCAGGCTGAGCCTCCCTACCCCCCACCGCGACCTTCTCGGCTGTCGCACAAAGATTACCGAAGCCCACGGCAGGCAGGCTGTCACATGCATTTGCAGAGCTGCACTCGGGGTTACGTGGCACCTTAATGCACATTCGGAAACCGCGCATTTGATTGCGTTATGAAGCACTTCGGTCTCCAGTTCCATGCTTAGCGCTCCATTCACGCACACAGTTACACTTTATTTAAAAAAGGTACCAGCACTTAATACTTATTAAAGAATGCACACGAAGTTAGTTAAGTTTAAATACGTGAAATGGGCGACATAAAACGTAACTGCGCCACCTGCCGACGGCTTCAGGACTTTACACGCCGTTAGCTGGATTAGTGAAGCCAGACGGACGCGGGTCCGTCTCATGGTGCAGGTCTGCACGTTTACAGGAAGAAATAAGTTCAGTCCAGTTAGCCGACATCAGGTAAACCATTTTATTAATAGCCTGTTGAAAAAGGTGCACCCAGCGCTCCTCTCTGCTTTCATTTGTTCTCATCACAACTCGCATACAACTCGCATTATTCCTCTAACCGTCGTCATACGATCTTCGCCTTTCTCAAATTATAAGGACCGTAACACAGGAATCAAAATAAAAATCTAACTTCGTAAAGATTTTTTTTCCCCTCCCAATTAATATTTGAAAAATGTTTAAAATCCGAATTCATAAACAAGAAAGGGCTTGAGAAAGATGACCCATTGCAGATGAAGGTGGGCAAGATAGTACATACAGTATGACATTCCTGTGACATTATGTACTATTTATTTGACAAAAATACTCAGTTTCTGCAGTTACATTTTAGGATTTCTATGTAACAAGTAGAAATCTTGTCCTGAAACAGCAACTGACAGTTAAGTATGTGATTATTATTGAGATATTTGCAATGACAGACAAGGCTTCCAACTCTGCAGCTGTGTTGGGGGGGGGTTCTGGCTGTCACCATCCTCCTTTCCCCCCCTTCTTCTTCTTCTGTGGGGCCTTTTTCCGTGTGGCCCCCGAGGCAGCCGGCTTCTGCTGGCGCGGTGGGACCGCGCTGCCAGACGGCGCTGCCGCGGTTGTCGAGCCTGGTCGGGGGGATGTGGGTGGGCTGCTGGCCATCTTACTGGCATCCCTAGGGTCAAAGAAAGCACGCATCCAACTACATAAACAGGTGAAGGATAGACACAAGCACACCCTGACTGCTCTACACAGAAATCCTACATGTGGATCACCAGGTAGCACTGGAGGACAGTCGCATGCAAACTGAAGGCTGACCTTTCAAATTTGAGAGGAACCCCAACTTACTTCACCATAACTACTGCAATGAAAAACTGAGCTGTACAAGTGATAACTCCCTTTGATATCCAGTTGTAGCCAACGTGTTTGCTGATAGATACATTTAGAAATGAACAGAGCACAGAACATGCAAGCCCACAGCCTCCGCCGCAGCCAGAGCCGACTCACAGTTCCGCCGTGGCCCCGGATGTGGTGCCCTGCGTGCCCTTGCCCACTTGCTCCTTCTTCTTGCCCTTCTTCCTGCCCCGGTAGCAGGAGCGCTCTCGCATGGGTAGCCATCTCTCCGGGTCGGGGGGCACCTTGGGGTCGTAATTTTTCGGCAGCTTACCTGAAAGGGCAAAAAGGGAAAGCCACCTGGTCAATGGCACCACGCCGGGCAGCAAGCGCCCTCACGTCATGTTTGATGGCAGGCCAGCTTTTCGGGAGTTCTGAGTACATCAGCATCAACATCTACTCCAAGAACATTGCGAGAACGTTCAAATCCAGTTGAGAACTTACCCTTCTTTTTCTTCTTCTTTTTCTTAACCTCCCCCTGGCTGCAGAAAACAGGAGAGAAGGTTACAGCAGCAATGGGGGCCTGCAAAATGGTTCCTATGGAAAGCAGGCAAAGGTCCATCTTACCCCTGTTCTTTGGCTACATTTTCACCGGTCACTTTGGCAGCCTTCTTTCTGACGTAAGTTGCCCCATGCGAGTTCTCCAGCTCGTCCACGTCCACATTGAACGACATGGTGTCGGGGGAAGGGAGGTGCTTACTCAGACTGAAGGAAGTGGGTTAAGGATTTCTCCATAGCAATTAGTCGGAGATCATATGACGACGTTAGGTGTCACCCTCACAGTTCTTCATGAGACACGATGCTTAAAGTGCTTTGATACAAACAAGGAATGAGATGCATTGTATAGTCAATGTTACAACTAAATCGAAACATACTACACACATGAAATGTGTGACATTATTTCATTCTGGGAAATGCAATGGAAGACGCATGATGGACAAAAGATACGATTTTGCCTTTTCTTGATCAACCAAAGAATAGGCAGAGATCAGCTGTGCCAAGGTGTGGATGTCATTGGTGTTCTGTCTGCAGAGAGGAAAGGAGTTCAGATTTAAGCTGAAGATGCTCTGCACCTGCCCCCCGAATGATAACTGCCCATTAACCCCCAACGGCAGGATCAAGAGGCCAGGGTAGCAGTGCGGAGAAAGAGGGCCGGTGGTGGACGGTGTCTTACTTCCACAGCTGCTCCAAGTCACTAGTGGCTTCCTTCTTTCTTCCATACTTCAGCTTGTAATTAGCAGCTTCGCGGACCAGAGATAAGTGAACAGATGAACCCGGCTACAGTGGGGGGTCAGGTAAGAGACTGTCATCACATCCAGCCCCGCAGATCAGTACCATAACTATCTAACTTTTCACTACATGTGGACCTTCAGCCATTAAAGCCCTGTTAGATTTCTTCTGAACCCTAAAACCAATTCCACATCACACCTGATCTCTCTGGTAGTGCTGGATGGCTTGGCTTAAGACGTCAATAGCGCTGTCGATGTCTTCCTCATGGCTGTACATGGTGACCAAAGCAGAGATCTGTAACAAATGAAATAACATGGGCCAAGTACACTGCATCAGTTGTGTATTTGTCAAACTCGACCATGGATTAAAAAAAGTGATGTAATAACAGCTAAACTGACACAAACACATTACTACTCACCATTCCTGGCTTGTACCGAAACTCTTCTATTGTCCTTAGAATGTCACATGCCTTTGTCACATGACCTAAGCAATGAAATGTTTTAAACTCTTACACATTTACTTTGGGTCACTGAAGGGGGGTGGGGGGTTATAACGACAAAGCCAGCTCTCCATTAGACTGTCACTGCTCTCGTGATGCATCACATAGGATAGGCAATCCCAGAAGACTGCAGAGTAGGCAGAAAATGCTACCTTGTGTCAGGTACAGCTGTGCCATGGTCAGCTTGATTTCAGGGGTGCTCTTGGGGTGCTTCTCAGAGAATTGCTGCAGCAGACAAACATCATGGAGGTCAATGAAAGCGATCGAGAGAATCACCTGGATATGCCCATGCTCAGACTTCACTGCCTGCTTAGCCAGCTGGGATCCTGCTAATCCAGAGTCTATTCCGAGAACGGTATGAAGCTTAGTACACCCACAATACAACACAAACACACACAATGGCTCCTGTAATCTCACACTGCAGACACTGTGGAATTCACCTGAGTCGGATAATTCAAAGAATAACAGGGAAGGAATCAGGACCTCTGAATGCCTTTAGGGTTTGAGCAGCTCTTAGATGAGGCGCAGAAATGGCCGTCACCGTGTGTACCTGGAGCAGCTCCATAGCCCTGGAGTGCTGCTTCTCTCTGCACAGCTGGGCCACCTGGATCAGCACTGGGCACGGGTGACCCGGGTTCTGCGACTGGAGGCTAGACAACAGCTTTCGACACTGGTCAGCCTGCGGGGAAGTAGAAAGCGGTGGGAACAGGGGCCGCAGTGAGGCAGGGCGGGAATGGCTACACGCGGAAGGGAGAGAGAGTTAATCCAGCTCAGAACACAGATGGATTGGCTTGAGACTGCAGAACTTGGAACTAGGGAGCACACAGGACCAGTGTAACAAGAATAGGGCTGCTGTGTGTGGTAACGGGTACCTGGTTAGTGTACATGGCCAACAAGGCCTTGTTGAACTCGATGGCCTGCAGTTGTGTCTTGGTTAGCTTGTGCTCCACGCCTTCAGCGTTGGTCAGCTTCACCTTCTTCTTGGAATCAAAGACGTTCTGGTCCTGGAACCGAGAAGAGGGCAGCCGTGTCGAGGTTACGAGGAGCCTGGCCTTCTCGATATGGCTGAGAATGGGGTCCACAGAACGGCATGGATGTCGGACGGCATGGGATAAACCAGCCCATCCCACGCATCCGTTTACCTTATTTATCGTGATGATGTTGTTGGCTGTCACTGCCAATAGTCCTACATCTGATGGCCTGCCAAAAAATAAAAACACACTTCTCACCTGAATCTGTCTTCCTGCACCCTGCACACAGCCTAGTAAAATACCAGTAAATTAATTCACTCCATAAGCATTTCAGTATACAGACTAGCTTTCATTCACAACTCCAAGGTACACAACGGACATTGTATCAGTTATAGATTTTCCATAGATTATTATTACACACACAGTCTTGATGATCATATAAACTTGAGTGTCAAGTATTGGGAATATACAAATAGATATTTTTCCCAGGTTGATAAATATATAAAATGCTGATGAATAAACAGTATTTTCTCTCTTAAAGGTACACAGATTTAAAGGCGCAGGCTCTTTGTGGCTCAGCACACTAGCTGTAAGGAGAATAGCCCCTCCCCCAAATCTCTGTACAGTGCCCTTGTGCCACGAATGGAAACCCACTTTAATTTGATCACTTGGTTGTACAGCTGCAGGGCGTCCTCCGTCCGCCCCTCCAGCTGCATGATGTAAGCCATCTGGGAGTGGATGATGGCCAGCTCCAAGTCAATGTCCTCTTCTGTCACGTCCTGAGGGACAATCGAGGTGACAGAATAAGGACACATTCATATCTGCTGGGCACGGGAAATACTATTTACAGAGGTTTGGACTTTCAACCTGCTTTCTGAGGACATAGGATTTTTTTTGTGGATTTGAAACAAACGCAGAGATTAACTTTCAAATCTGATCATACAGTTATGACGTTTGGTTAATTATTTTGAACGATATCCTGGCATCATAGTTTAAGGCCCCCCCCCCCAATAATCTTGCAGACAGGGGGACAGCAGGGACTTGCTAAGTAAGAGTTTGTTCCTTTTTCTAAACTGGAGAAAGACTCACCGAATCTTCTGACAGAGATAACCGGCAAAGTTCTGAAAGAGGTAGTACCAAGAGCCAGGTAAGTTTACTGATCAAGGCCAGCATGAACACATGGAGTATGGACAGTGATGCGCAATGTCCTCAGAGGTCCCTCACCCTCTGCTTTCCTTAGTTTCTTCATGGCTTCTCCGAAACGACCTTGGCCAATCAGAGTGCAGGCGGAGTTGTAGCACAACTCGTAGTTGGTCTCCGTCAGTCCAAGATCCTCCTAAAACAAACAGATTTAATGGATCCATCGTAAATCTCGAGACACACTAAAGAGGCCATGACTAAAAGCTAGCTTTGTGCCACACTGGCATTTCTGTGTGTGTGTGTGTGTGTGTGTGTGTGTGTGTGTGTGTGTGTGTGTGTGTATTAAAGGCTGTCTTGTTCCTGAAAACAGGACAAGGGCTCACTGACTATTTAGTACAGCATCTCTTTAAATCTCTGAGACAGACAGATGACTAACTGCAGAAATCTAAATGCTGCCATTATGTTTCTCAGTTCTTGGTTCTCCTTTCACTAAGAAATGCGATGCAGCATATCTCTCACAGACAGCAGCAGGGGGTGGAAGATGTCCTTCCAATTGTTGCTTTTTTTTGGCGCGGAGGAGCACAGTAGAATTACAAATGCTCAAACGCTACACAAGCACAGTTAACGTCCGGCAACATTATTATGTACAATAAAGGCGAGACCCTAGTTAAAATACGAAAACTCTGAGAAGTATCTGATTTTCCAGCTAAACCACTGGCAAGGTGGTGCTGGGCCTGCCAAGACAGAAATCTCCTTCAAGCCAAGTTCGGAGAGGCAGAGGACCCACCGGGACAGTCTTCTCCCAGGTGCTCAGGGCAGCCGTGACCGCGGACAGGTTGGTCTTGCGCTCCTCCTCGTACTCGTCCTGGGAGTTACGGATCAGGTCCCGGTACACCGCCTGGCACTCCGTGTAGCGCTCCAGTCTGTACAGCTGGGTGCCAGAACACACCGAGTCAGGGGAGCAGCCAGAAAACAGCCTCATTAATAGCCAGTCAATCTGCTTCAAACACAGTCTGTCAGCACAGGCAGCCAAGTCTGAAAAGGATACTCAGGTGGCTGCTAGTTATGCCTCAACCCCTGCTGTAGTGACCACTGACCACTGCTTATTTCCAGGGTTTTCACTCAAATGCTAATCAAGACTTGACAGGTATACGCAAACACCTGAACATCCTGGCGCTTTAAGCACTGGAGCATCCCACACATGTAAGAACACTGAAGACTAATGGCAATGGGATCTCCGAGTCAGTCAACAAAAGCCTCAGGAGTAGACGTACGCTTACCACTTGGCCATAGAGCTCCTTCAGTTTGTCTGTCTGCTGGGATGCACTTTCGATTGTCTTCAGGGCATTTTCAACACGGTTCAGACGATATTCAGAGTACGCCTTCTCAAAAGCCACGGCATCACTGGGGAGACAGGGGTACGTACGTCTACTGAGCACCAATCCAGGCAATTTGCTAACACTACCTATGAACATATCTGCAGATGTATGCACGGTTGTGATCTCATTTTATTAGTGTGCATGATTTCATCAACATGAAATCTTGTGGCAAAAGCCTACCTGCTAAGGAGCTTAGTGTGAGTGTTGATGACATTCAGAGCTTCTTTAAAGCTGCCATTCTGAATAAGGCAAACTATTTTACAATGCAGGGCAGTCACGTCGTCTTTACATTCCTGAAGGACTGCAAAGGAAAAGGTGCAGGGCCAATTAACTTCATAGAAATATCATACTGTTCTACAGCATAATTTAAACATTTTTTAAATTGTTTAGACAAGGTGGCAAACAATACGTTTGAAAGCCAAAGCTGTCAGTCTACTCCGAAGCACATATACCACAAATCAAGGTGCTGATTGTAAATTGTTCATGAAACGAAACAGGACACGTAATCATTCAGCAGGAGCAGATCAGCCCTCCACGTAGTCCAAAAAGAGACCAACATAACACCCGCGACGTCTCAGTGATCGGCGCATATGTTATGCTATATGCATTTCTAGAGGTTTCCTAAATGCAGCTGATACAAAAACGTGCAGAGGCCAGCGGCAGCCCGAGAATATTAGCATTCAGGCTAGCCAGCTCAGAAAAGAAAGCCCATCTTCAAACCGTTCTAAAACGCCCAGAAAATCGCGACCTAACGCAACTAGGATCGTTGTAAATATAGGATTACTTCTGTTGACAGATTTGAGAGCCCGGGTATAATCCCCATTCTGTCCAAAACGATTCACTTCAGTCCACAAAGCTGGTACTGACACTCCACCACTCGCCATTTTCACAGCACATGAGCGCTTGGGAGACCGCAGTTATACTTCCGGGTTAACTTGGGGAACTCTGGGTTTTTCTGTAGTCCATTCATGAGCTCATGGGAGAGCGAAGTTATATTTCCGGGTTAAATTAGAGACTTCTGGGTCCTGTAGTCCATTCAGAATTTAAGCCGCGAGAGGAGCCACGTCGAGCCACCGCTGAAATCTACCCAACCTTGACAGCCAGGCTGCACTCAGGATACGCGAGGATGTAAGAATGGTTCCCAAAGATGTGAGAGCAGACAGGTTTTGGCGCCTCAAATGTGACAATGTTGCAACCTTGTGTGTGAATACTAGGAGCAGAAAAGAACCACACGGACACATGTATGCAAACACACACACACTAACATCATGCGATGTATAGCGGGAGGACAGAGTAAAGGGACACAGCAACTACAAACTTTTATCACCTGGGTCAAATGGACCCAAACACCACGTGTACAGTATGAAGTCATTGAAAATATGTTATTTTATATGTTCTTCACAGAAAATGAGCCAAGGCCGAGGAGTCTGGGGGTTGAATAGTAATAAATCACAAGATTTTTCTTTTGGTAAGCATTAAAAACGGGTCCCACAGACCCAAATACAAGAAGCGGTGAGAAGCTGTTCCCCTTATGCTTGGCCAGTTGAGTCAGTGTGCTGGTGAAGGAACAGTTCAAACAAGGCCGATGTGAAATGGAAGTTTAAGAAGTGTATTTTTAAAACACTGTAGTTTATTTTGATACTTATAAAATACTCTATTTGTTAATATATCAAATACATTTTGATGTGTTTTTGCTCATCTCTAGTGCTGGGTTACTTAGCATCAGAAAATGATGACATTGACTCCTTTTAAACTGATTACTTGAAAAACTTTTATTACCCATTCGACTTATATAATATACATCCCTGTCTATCAGTTTAATGATTCAACTAACATACAAACCATTTTTTTATAAATGGCATTTACTTTTTCATGAATACCAGATCTGAACAGACCATTTAGTACACAATGTTAATACTACAAAAAACTACAAATTTCAGATTAGAATATTAATTGGCACAGCATTTTAAGTGTTTGCATTACAATTTTTATACACTACAATTAAAATTCAAAATAAAAAATTTGAATTATATTCCAAAACGTTCTCATTAACAGTCTTACCAGTGCACATATCAGATATGTTCAGAGGGAACTTAGGAAGAACTCACATTGTATATAATGTGATATGTACAGTAAAGACTGGTTTGTTATTAAGCAGGCTACATCTTTAATTCCTTATTCTGTAACACAAGATGCATCTGCTGTACGTCTGCTTTGGTTATAATGGAGGAACCATAGCATGTTTATGCTAATTCTGAATATAAGCACATCACTTGTTTACAGTGATGCAATTTGTTTGGATGAAGTTTATTTTATAGAATACAAGTATGACTCCAAAGTCTTGTTAAAATCTGCAAGCAAAATATTTGGAATGGCATTTGAATTTATAGTAAAAACATAATGGCAATCAGGAGTAAGACAACAGCAAGTCATGTAACAAGTAACACGTAAACTCCAGTATCTGGTAGGATTTAATGTAAATAATATGGTCTATAGACAACCAAATGCAAATGCAGAAAACCTTAAAAAAATAATAAGTGCAAGATTCGTGTCAGTGCTTTTAAATGCATTCTAAACATACTAGAGCTTTCTTCCTAAGACTGCTTGCCCCAAAACCTAAAGGCACCAAAAGAAGTTTACTCTGTTTGAACCACATGTGATCTCTTACAGTTCGGGGGGAAGGAAAGGATGTGCAGATCGGCCCGAAACATCAACAGTGATTCCAGCCCTGCGGCACAATAGCGCTGGCAGTCTTGAACCTTTGGTACATACCCAACTTTGACAGAAATAAAAATGGCACTTAAGCCCAAGCCTTTATGCCGTACACCATCCAGTGTTATGGCTTCTGTATAAAGTGTGTAAGTATAAAATGGCTAATGACCAGGATTTCCACCAAACACAAAAATGCATTTTTCCAGCAAAGAATTAACTGCATAATTACAGCATCAGTACAAGTGACTTGTACACTTCATTCACTGTCAATTCATACGTGGCAAATCACATTTAAAAAATATTCAGTGCTTATTTCCCAGGACTCTCCATCCTCAATTAATCTGCTGTTTGCTTACAGAATAAGATAGATGGATAAAAATATTATCCATTATACATTCCACACCAATTACACTGGAACTTAGTAATAAGTTAATAGATAAAACAAGCAGCCACCATTCTGGGGAATTAGTCAGACCAGCAGCTGTAACCTCTCCACCTCAGTTTCTCTTAATGTTCAGAGGCTCACTTGCAAAAGAAAACTAGACTTCAAAGGTCCTCTGAAAAAAGACTTGTAAGGAGCAAAGAGTAAGTTTTCTGAAAGCAGATTCAGGTTATTCCACTGATCCTCTATGCGTCATGGATGGCTGGTTAATTTAATAAAAATAACAGTCCTTAAAAAAAAACGGACATATTCCAAGGTGAGCACACTTGTCAAAAGTTGTGAGGTTTGTCCTCCACGGCTAAGTTTTACCACTGCTGCCAGCTAAATTCGTCGTTGGATCCAAAGACCAGGAAGAATCCCAGAATAGTCGTGTAGATGACAGCATTGCCCGTCAGCACCAGCGCACACGCCCCCCATTCAATCTGCAACAGGACACAGTGCAGACATCACAGTGCAGTTCAGACTTCACTCTAAAGCAGAGGTGTCCAATCTTTTCCACAAAGGCCCAGTGTGGGTGCAGGTTTTCATTCCAACCAAGCAGAAGCCACATCTGAGTTCACTGAAAGCTAAGTTCAACTTATTAAACAGGTGGAATCAGGTGTGGCTCCTGCTTGGTTGGAATGAAAACCTGCACCCACACTGGTCCTTTGCGGACACCCCTGCTCTAAAGGGAAACTGTGTCAGCTAAACACATAACCATGTAAACATCTGCATTTTTATTTTTCACTGAAAAAAATCAAATTTAACCTTAAAAAAAATCCTTAAAATCTGACAAGCAATTCTTTGCATATATGTAAATATCAGGGAATCTTACAGTTTTTCCACTGGGAACACAATATAGAAGTATATCAAGGAAAGAAAGAAAATGAAAAAATGTTTACCACTGTAGCTCTCGCAAATATAATGGGCAGGCCGAATGAAGAGACCACTATTCCAGTCGTGAGAAAAATGGCCAACTCTTTACAAGCACTACTCGCTGCATCCAGGTCCACAACCCTTCGTGAGATGTAGCATGGGATAGGAGACAGGATGTAGAAGGACAGTACAAACAGGGGCCAGTACTTACTGTGGAAAAGAGAAAACGACATGTTGTCAAGCTAGGAAGAGACTACATTGCTTATCATACATCAGTGACGCGTCGATTAATTATATCGAAGAAATGATCTATTCTCTGGAAGTTAAAGATTGTTAGATTACTGATAGCAAAGTGACATTGATGTTACATTCGTGTGATTGGCCCAATTGCACAGTCTTGCTGAAGGACTTGATGCAAGAAAAACATTTTTACACTTAAGTAAAATTGCTATGGTTCACAGCAGAGCTACCAATTATATAATACTGGGTACTTACTTATAGTCTGGAAGTGCACATCCCAGCATAAGAAACATCAGCCCAATCGCTCCTCCGAAGGAGAGGCTGACGAGAGCTACCAAGAAACATGGAGGAAACAACACATTGACGTTTTATTCATGCTTTTGTCCAAAGCAACATATACACACCGAGGCAAATACAATACAAGCATACAGCAGTTGAAGGAGCAACCAAAAGTCATGAGTGCAGCTAGGCTGAGTGTCCACTGGGAGACCAGCAACCAAGTGCATGTGAACACTGGATCAAGAGTGACACATAGTGTGTGTCCTACTAGACTGTAATTCCATAGATCAGCATAAAAACATGGAAGAGCTTGGAATATGAGCTGGGAGAGGGAGTCCATAGCAGGAGAGGAGAGTCATTGGATGGGTTAGAGACTTTCAACACATTCTCAGTGGAAAGTGGGTATAGCTTCTTGAAAGACTTCATTGCAGATAACTCATTTTATACAGGTGGAATTATTATCTGTGTTACCATGAAAATGGCAAAAGTAGTTATTTTATAGTATTTCATTCTAAGCATGCTTATTAAGCAAATCTGACGTTTTCTTTTTAGGGTCGATTGAGGTATAGCACATTAATAAACAGTTTGCTTATGACAGAAATAGTAGAATATGCCACACGATGTAATCAACAAGAAATGAAAGGTAAAGCGACTGAAAATGTGACATCTTTAAGGGAAACACTGGTACACAGAGAGATTAATAAGTGGATTCAACATCACTGGTACACAGAGAGATTAATAAGTGGATTCAACATCACTGGTACACAGAGAGATTAATAAGTGGATTCAACATGACAGACACGCCACGTTACGGTCTACACCGGCATGGTGAGGGAGTAAGACAATGTCCCTATCATTTCCCATGTGGACGGCGCAGGATCCTCGGACCGCAGCTACTACTGAATGGACTCATGTCATCAATCACTTCATTCATCAGGCATGACTGGCAGCCTCAGGGGTAGAAACTCATACATAACTGGCAAGGACTAGAAGTGACCCTCAGAGGTCAGATTATGATGTCAGCTATGCACCTGTGCTGATCAGATTAATAGACCAGTGAACTGATGCAGTTTCTCACCATAGCTAAGGTACACTCCGTAATGAATTATCCAGCTCTCTCGGCTGTCATGGGAAGACACTGATATCTATCTAGGGCACCGCTTCATACTTCCGAGTAACAGGCTAGTCTTCTCAAATTTTTCAGCTCACCACATCACGTAAATAATACAATATATACACAACCAAAACAACACAAATCGCAGCCAGTGCCTAGATGCGTTGTCTTTTTTGACAAGCCGATTTAGAAGCTGGTTTCGGGTGTAATAAACATCACCCACGCCACAAAACAACACTCTTGTCGCCTCTAAAAAAGCTTCACTTCCTAGACTTAGCAGCAATTTAGTATGCAAATATCCAACCTTTAATCCCGGCCATTTCTGCAGAGCATCTGCTACGTTAAACCTGGGCTTTCCCGCAGACTCTTCGTATAGGTAATAATGTAACAATGTAATAATGTAACAATGTAACTCTGTAGATCGCCGCTCCAACGCGCATGCGCGGGACCAACCTCCCAGGCAGCACAATTTGATAGGGGTGGCAAAATTTTACATGTGAGCTTTGGGTTTTAATCCACTCACCAAATAAATGTTTACGTGTTTTCCGTGAACAGAAAGGGGCGAAAATACTGGTGATGATAGAGAAACGTTATTAAGATGGGTGTCCAGGAAGGACATGTTAAAGATACGGAAATGCCTTGTGTAGGGGAGGGTATGTAAAACCACGACAGGAAGAGTCGTGTCGTTCATATGATGAAAGCCAAAGCAACGTCGAGCCATTACTGTGTATACAAAACAAGGTTTTCACCTTCCTGCTTTTTGGGTAGCTAGATAATAAGCATCTTGGTTGTTATATTGAAAAGTAAAGTTAACACGGACGTTTATTTAACTAGCTATGGCCACTCTGATGTTTGCCGTTTTACTGCAGTTTCTTTTTGTTCAGCAAATGGAAAGTTGGAACGATGGAGGTTCGTACGTTTCGGATCCGGTCTCAGATTGTTCATTTAGACTGACACACGCCTCCTTTATGCTTTTAACACAATCGGTGTGATTTTGACAAGTTTGGCGTAGTTTGTTGTTGGTGTTGTGATGACGTATTCACGTATCAGCGAAAGTATTTAAAAATATGTAAACGATACTGCGTATGATATCAATCCATAGTATTGTACATTCACTACGAATCGTTTTTAGATACAGTCAGAATATTAATATTGAATTGATACGCTTATACACTCCTCACCTGTGTCGGTCTCCTAGTGATGGGATAAATGAGGCTTCTCAACCTGTGATGGGTGGGAGTATCATGAATTAGTCCCACCCACTAAGGGTTTTGAAGCCTCATTTAGTGCTAGCATTGATTGGTCATTTCTGGATAGTCGTACCCTCCAAACCTCATTTAGCGACCAGCATATCTGATTGGTTTGCTCAGGATATTCCCATGCATCACTGGTTTTGAATCCCTGTTTGTTCCATAACTACCCTATTTCAGGGGGTGTGCTCCTGCAGGATGTCCAGGCACTTACTATGTACAGGGGCCGCTACACCACTGCCCGGCGCACTAGCCCTGTTCCTCAGCTCAAGTGTGTCGGTGGTTCAGCCGGCTGCAGCGCCTTCATCCCGGAGGTAGTTCAATGTCAAAACAAAGGTTGGGATGGCATCGACGTTCAGGTGTGTATGCCTCTTCGCTGACTAAGCCCTCTTCACTGTCAGCTGTACCGAGCTGACTAAAATTCTGACTTCAAAGACATCTCTCTAGTTCCAGTGCTCCGTTAATGTTGACATTGTTGGTTTGTGGTCGTTATGAGGATGCTTACTTGTGCACTAGAGTATGTATATACAAGATGAAGTGTGCACTTGATCAAGTTTAAATTTAAAGTATGGAAGGTATTGACTAGGAAAGTGCACACTGGCCTACAAAGTTTATATAACTGATTTTTTTTTTTTTTTTAATATGAATGCATTTTGACCATCTTGGATTCATCTCTATGTCTTTCCAGTGGGAGTGCAAGACTGACATGGACAATGCATACCGCTTCGGAAGGATTGAAGTGAGTTGTGAAGGGTTCAACCACCCTGATGACCCCTACATACTGAAGGGCTCCTGTGGGTTGGAGTACACCCTGGAGCTGACGGAGCAAGGCAGGCAGAGGGGCTACGGTTCCCGTGGCTCTGGGGTCTTTGACAGCTTCTTTAAGGATGCCTACGACAGTCGAGGTGGCTTCCACCAGAGCTCCTCTGGGTTCGAAGGGAGCGGCCTGATTGTGATAGGTTTCCTCCTCTTCCTGGCTTACGGTGTGTACAAAATGTTCTTGTGCGGCCCCACTCACCATCGAAACCATTTCTCCGATGACGCCGGATTCCCAGGCGGAGGCCCCAGCATGGGACCCCCCCCTCCGGGATTCAAACCCGACTACGCAGGTACACGGAGTTTGTCTGGCTTTTCTTTATTGAAATTTGGCCATTTTGAGAAGAGACTTATTCTAGAAAATCATGACTTTGAATTGGTCTGACCACATGGGGTCTTGAATCAATGCAATAATGTTCATTATGTGTCAAGTTAAAAGCATGTCAGCACTAAGTGAAGAATATGAAACACGAATCGGAGGAAGTACTTTATAAATGTAGTTGTGTGCTGTTATTTGGTTGCATAAACCCCTTCTGTTTTTGTTACAGAATATGAATAAGTCATTTATATGACTGTACTTATCTGTCTCTAGATCCCTCTTCAAACAATGGAGGCCACACCAGCTATCCAGGATCTGGAAGTCAGTATGGCTTCAGGGAGGAATTCGCAGGAGCGGGAAATGCCCGGCATGGCTCAAACTCTGGCTATGGATTTTGGTCTGGAATGGGAGCCGGAGGAATACTGGGATATCTTTTTGGGAATCAGAACAGGTAAATGTGTCTTTGACTTCTTACAGCTGGGTTTGATGTTGCAGCCTTACTGTTATCTGCATAATACGTGTTCTGAAAAGATCGATATGCACGATATGCAGGTGATGGATTAACTTAATTTTACAAGGGGAACTTAGTTTGAAATGTGTTGTTATACAATCAGTCTGGCGATCAATACTCTGAAAATAATATTGTGGGGGGGGGCATGCACTGTTGCTTAATGTTTCATGTTGTGCTGTAGACGCCAGCCAAGCATGCAGACGTGGAACTCGGGGAATTCTTCCAAAGTACACCCAGGCAGTACCGGAACCCGCACTGCATCAGGTAGTCTAACTGGTGTGACAGAGCCGATGTTCTTCTGGTGCGAGCTGAACATTCTGGCGTGTGTGTGCTTGGGCCGATAGGATCCTTCCTGTAGCCAAGAAGCATTTGCTTCTTAGGCTTCTAACCAAAACACAGACAGATTAATTATGGTTTTGTCAGATTTTCTTTTAGGGATGAACGGGATTTCAGGTAGTTTGTACATAGGTTATTATATTTGAGATTTGTCTTTTTTTTGATTTGACATGCATAATAGTGATTTTTCTTAATATCCATATAGTTACTTCAGTTTTCAGTTGGGCTAACTGGCAGAGCTTCTCTCCTAGGTTTTGGTGGCACTAAGAGAAGATAGGTGGATGACGATCCCACAGAACGGTGGCCGTGGTAACCAGGCTTGGATCACTTTGGGCGTTGTAGTGTGTTTTGTTCCTGTAGCAACGGCATTCTTATTCAATGTCCACAGGGAAATGAATGTAACACAGATTTGTGTATTAAAAGCACTGTACACTGTGTATAAGGTAATGACCAGCACATCTTTAGTTTGTGTTTATTATGGTATGGATTTGGTCTTAGCATAGTAGAACCTGAAGTCATGCATATAGATGTACTGTGTCCCCGCAGGCTGGAATGCAGTGCTTTATCACTGATGTTGAGCCTTAAAGTATGAAGCTATGAATGGTTTATGTGAGCTGTGTGAATTTGAGAACTGTGGAATATTGAATGTCGTTGTGGCCCATTCATGAATCATTGCAAGTCAAAATGGTTCTTCAAATGTTTTGTGAAAATAACATTTTAAAATTAACCCAATTGAATATTTGTTGTTTATTTTTAGAGGTGTTTTGATAGCTATTTAGAAGAGAGGGTAATGCAGGAACTGGATGGTGGTTTTCACGTGTTATTGAAAATTAAATCATTTTACATATTAAATGACATTTTATGTGTTGATCTGATTTTTTTTGTGTGTCTATGAAGCATGATATTTACGCTCTTGGTTGAATGTTGTGTAAATTATTCCATTAAATACTAGCATTCCCTCAAGGGTGTACCTCATGCATTGTGTCCTGTGCTTCCTGGGAAAAGTTCCAAACTCACCTACATACTGTACTGAGTATTTAGTTAAAAGATGGATAGATCATCCAGGAAAATTTCCAGCTGTATAAGTGGGTAAAACTGGAAGTCCGTTGGCCTCATGGGGAACGACACACTTGCACACAAACAGTAGCATGGAGACTCAGGTCCATCTGAACCATGGGGCCACCTGCTGTTTCAGCAATGCAACTACACTGATGAGCCAGAACATTATGACCATCCTCTAGTAGAACAATTGGCTTTTCCCAGCAGCCAAGTGGTACATCTAAAAAGGTACAAATGAGAAAGGGGATATGAAAGCACCAATGCATGTTGACCAGAAACAGTTTAACTGATAGCTTCCAGTTGTCTATCCTGGTGAACCAGATCCACCCCTTCACGATGACTGTCTATCCTGATAGCACCAGTCAGTTGAAGCAGGATCGCTCCCCTTGCCATGTCACTATGAGTGTGCGTGAATGGTTCAAGTAGCATGCTAATCTGGCACTGAGTCCATTTGAGTGTTATGAATGGCCAAATCTAATGCTCAACTCGGCACGTCTAAATGGGACTGAAATCTGCTAGTCCAGCATCATTGTGCCTGATTACCTTTTTTGACGATGTCTGAGTTTTTATAACTGTAATTAAGACAAGCACAATTCTCTATTATATGATCTTATCGGAAGCAAATATTAAAGGCCCTACAATGTTTGAAAGAGATATTCAGCGCTCTTTACAGATAGACGTTCTTTCACAAAAAGACTGCTATTCATCACTGCTACACCATGCATCCTGTTTTTTGAACTCATTTGCATATTTATAAAAGTTTTACCATGTGCGATACAGGCAATAGCTGCTGAAGGTAGACATTTCATTCCTTTTTTTATTTCCTGTACCTCACCCACCTGCCCGACACTGCGGCACTCCTAGCTATGACATACTGATCATGCTAATCAGTCCGATGACCTGAAGCTACGGGAGTTTAAAATGGGCTTGAATGTAATATTCAACTGCAGAACAAAACAAATTATAATGTTTTCTCATTGCAATTGTAAATTCTAATATTTATTTTTATTTAAGTCTGGATGGTGGCTCAATGGATAGCTATATACTGTAGATTGTGGGTTCAAATCCCAGCTCTTCTCTGTGCGTGTGAAATTTGCATGCTCTTGTATTGTATGAGTTTTTTCCCCAGAGTCCAAAGACATGCAGTTAGCTTATTGCTGTTTCCAAATCCATAGAATGTGACTGTGTGTGTGTCCTGTGATGGACTGCCATCCCATCCAGGGTGGACCCCAGCCATATGACTCCAGCTATGACCCTAACCAGGAAAAATGGTTAGAAGACGGATGGATGGATGGTTTTTTTTTTTCAATATTATGTTTTATTATGTGATAAGTACAAAATCTCAAGATAAGGTAATATTTTAGTCAGCTAACACAGAGCTGAAAAAATTACGAATACCAACAGAAATAAAACTTTACTAATACAGCATGTAAACTTTTATAATGTCAATCTGTATTTCAGACTAGGTAGCACTATTAAATTTTTGTTTAAGCTAGAACTACTTAAATATCATGTATTGAAGTTGTCAAAAGAAAATAAATGTCGTATTTTCCCTAAGTATGAGTTGTTAAAGTACTTTAGGCCAATTGTTGTTACTACAGTTATAATTATTAAAAACACAATGGGATTTGGTATGGTATGCATTGATACTTCTTTTCTAAAGTTTAATCCCATTTTTCTAATCTTCTCTGCATATACGACATGCATAGCTGTGCATTATGATGTCTATAATGAACGTATGTAAAAGTTAACGGACAGACATTTTTGGCTATATGTCTTCTGGACAGCTCATGGATTTAGTGGCCATCAAGTAGGCGTGGCTTCTCTTTCAGGAGGTAGTCATGTGACAGAATTTCATTGCACTTCGCGGCAATGGAGGAGAAGGTATAGGCACACGCCACTCAGCATGTTGAAATAGAGATGGGGAGGTTTTTGAGGATCAACAGAGATGAGGACTATCATCAGATTCAGTGTCTCACAGCACAGTGTAACCAGCTTGTACAGGAGAAAGGTAAATCCATCACAGTGTTTTGTGCCAGCGGGGGGGCTTTTCTGGGAGCATGGGTCATTCTTTATGAAAATGGTAGCTGGCAAAATTCAGGCTAGCTGAGACAAGCGGCATTTTGAAATTAAAGAGTGTGAAATTTGTGTTTGTTTTCAATATTGTTCTGAGTATCTCATGAAAGATTTTTTCCAGAAAAGGTTGTTGTTTCAGGCTTTTAGGCTAATTTGGTAAAACATTTTATAGATGTGATTTAAACATTGCATGTTGAGATCAATCTTATATTGTGTCTGAAATTCATAATGTCCTAATTATTCATGAATCTTTTTGTGCAGATTCCACTCAGTTACATACATATAGTGCTTGTCTGAGCTGATGATTTGAAATTATTCTTAGTAAATAGCAGTTGTCCTATTTTTTATTTTATTTTATTTAATTTTTTCCTGGTGCCTTTTCCAGGGTGTTACCGACCCATTGCATTCTGGGACTGATTCCTAATACATTTTTTTTTAACAAGTCTCCAGAACTACTTTTGCTATTAAAAACATTCCTGAGAAGCAAGCCAAGCCAGCATTGAATCATATATTAAAGAATAGCTGTGCTTTGACTGAAACCCAGGCAATGCTTTAACCGCTATGCCCCCCGCTACAGTTATCCTTCTGGCAGCGCTGCTGGAGAGGGAGCTGCTAATTGCAGGAGAGCGGCAACAAGCCGCGAAGAAGGAGACACAGGTCCTGTTGGTTCGCCTGTGCCAGCAGGAGTAGGCCAACCTGCAGCTGTGTCTGCAGAATGAGCAGCTGAAGGATGAGATGCACCATCAACAGGTAGGCTGGCTTTCTGATTACTAGCAGGTTACACTTGCCTTTATTCACACTGAGGGACTTGTTATTTGAAGTCAGCCTGGGTTACTGCATGCCAGTGGGGGATTTTCTTTATCATTTCTGTTCCCTTGCCTGCAGGAATATGGTTCTGGGTAAGAAGTGTCACCCCACCCCTCACGCATGTTCTCCTTTCCTTGACCATCTTCATGTATGGACTTGCAACTCATTTAAATACAGCTGCATCTCGATAAGCTTTTTCTTTTCTCGAACGTCTCTCTGCTGAGTTGAAAAGGAATGTAAAAACCTCTCAAAGTCATTCAGTTATTTTCTAAGAAAACTAGATGGATTATCTTTAACAAAAAGTACTGCCGCTCATTATTCTAAATCTACTACTGACTAAAAAAATGTTTTTCCAACTTATTTATTGAAAAGGAACACAATTTCTATGTGAATACAAGAATGATTTGGAGGCTACAAAATTGTCAGTTATATCAATAAAGATCACCAAAATAAAAAAATTAAATTTACATAACAGAGAATCCCTCTATATTGAGACTTCAAGGGAAAGGATTTTTTGATGGATGATGTTATTAATCTAAGGTAGATGTAGGTGGAATAAATAGGAAATAAATGCAATAGAATCTTCACGAAGAAAATGCCAACATTACCAAATCCACACACACAGAATGGAGGTGGGATTTGAACCCCCAGCCCTGGAGGTGAGAGGCCACTGTGTCCCCCTCATGAGTCCATGCACATCTTCATTTCGAGCATAATGTCTCATTTTTCTTTTCTCGTCCTGCGGATTGCATGCTCTCAGGATTGTGCAGCGCTGCAGCAGTACTGCCTGAATATCACAACAGAGGGGGGCTCCCAGCACATAGGGCTGCCGGGCCTGCGGCTGAGGCAGGTGTGCGCAGAGCTGGAGCAGCTGCAGAGCTCTGAGGTGCAGCTGGAGACCCTGGTGGAGGAGAGCCATTGTGGAGACCTTGGAGAGGGAGAATGTGCGGGCAGCTGTGCTGGTGGACCAAATGCAGGCAAAACTAAACAGGTACACTTGGTCGAAATTATTATTAATATTATTCTAACTGTGGTGCTTATTTGATGTTTTTTTCCCAAAGTAGCTAATTTGTACCCATTTAAACAGCTGTATATCGTATGAAATCAGTTCAGGTTACATTCTATTCTAAAGGGTACAATGACTGTGTACCTCCTGATATTTGAACTGGCAGCCTTTAGATTATGAGTCCTTAACGCTCCCTAATTCTGATATTTAATATATAAGAAAAACTCCTGCCTGAATGCCTGTTAGCACAGCCTGACATGTGCCCAAATCCTTGACATGTAACCTGACATGTAGAATGTCTGTCATGTAGCATGCCTGACATGTAACCTGACAGAAACCCATCAGTATGGGTCAGTGATTTAGGGAGTTACTCTTGTCCCCGTTGGTGCCTGTCTATGTATTTTATACCTTCATGTTGCAATAACTTCGTTGAATCACAGCAATTGGAATATTAAATCATTTTTTTCATGAAGGCAGCATAAAATGTGTTGCCTGACCTCAGATAACACGCAAAATAATTGCTAATCAAACTTTGCAAAGAAAACAGGACATTGGCATTTTCATAGCCGTTTTTTGGTGTCTCGCATAAACATTTCTTTGACCGTTATCCGTTCCGCCTCCTCATTTATATGAAGCTGGTCACGTTACTGATTTTACAGCAGGACCCAAGAGTTGAAGGAGTTGCAGTACTACCACCAGGGGGCAGTGCAGGACCTGTGCCGAGAGAATCAGAGCAGCCTGCAGAAGCTGCAGGAGACTGCCGAGCAGTTTGAGTGGCTCTGCGAGCAGCAGCGAAACTGGATGTGTTGCGTAAAAAGGTGTGCGCCACGGTCACCTGCTCCAGTAGCATGATGTGAATGGGAGTGCGTAAGAACCATGCGGTTTTGCCCTGCTGAAAGTCAAAACGGTGACGTCTGACACCAGCAGACACACTCTGGCGCACGTTTAGACTCTTGTGGTATGTAACAAACGTGCTGCATATACTATTGACCAAAAAAAAAAAAAAAAACACAAAAAGAAAACACTTTTTATGCCCAGTCACACTTAATAATTTTCTCCGGATAAAAGTATTATGGAAATAGAATAAAGTAATAATGCTTTCAAAAGTTAGACTTGAGTGCTAAGCGAGGTTTTAATTTTCCGTTTGCTACCACGACATCTGACATCAAATATTACTGTAACTAGTAATGCCGGCCTGCTCACTGTTAACGTATAGCCTTCTCCCTGCATGGTGGGGAGAACACTCTGACATCTTTATAGTTAACGAAATCCCAGTGGTGCCTTTTGAAGGTTTAAGGACTGCGTGTCAGAGGAGAGGGAGACTTTGCTGCAGCAGATACGCAAGATGGAGGCCGATCTGAAGGTGCTGAGGAAGAGCACGGTGCCTCATCACTGTGGAGCCTCCGAGGAGAACAGCAGCGAGTCCGTGGTCATCGAGAGCAGGTCCCAATACCTCGCTATGCTCATCCCAAACACACTGCTCACACTCCATATACAGACCTTTCTGTCATTGTAGGTACTCTACATGATTCTCCCTTTACTGCAGGATCAACCTAACTATTGTGCTTGTCACCATATTGTATTAATCATCCTGCCCTGCTGGTGCCGGCCAGAGGATGATGGGCTTCCTCCTTGAGTCTGGTTCCTCCTAAGGTTTCTTTCTCCTGAGGGCGTATTTCCTTGCCACTGTCGCCCTTGGCTTACTCTCTGGGGACCTTGAGGCTGGGACTATGTGAAGCGCTTTGTGACAATGTTCCATGATAAAAGCAATATATAAATAAAATCATATTGAATTGAATTGTACACTTTGACTAACTTAGAAACAAAAAATGAGTCTGTTACACTAGTGGAGAAATCTTCCACCAAGATTTACGTCTTTACTTACTCAAACACGGCGATGCAGTTGGCGAGTAGCACCTCTCTCCACTCCACAGACTGAACAGTTGGGACACTGACGTTATGGCCGACCTTCAGACTGAGGTGGACAGATGGAGACATCTATATGAGGACCTCTACAGCAAGCTCACATCTCATTCGCTGAGCCAGGGTGCCTGTCTGAGCCAACAACGCGAAACCAGCCTATGGAACAGACAGAAGATCCTGAGCAGTTCTAGTGTGAGAACAGCTGATATCTGAGACTGTGGCTCAATCTTCTCCCAGCACTGAGCAGGCCAGCATGTATCTCCAACAACAGGAAACATTGCTCTCTACTCAAACTGACAGTATACATATAAAATTTTAGACTTACCGGTTAATGGTCTTGGTGTATTGGTTCCTACTGCTGGCTCTGAAACCCAAATGCTTAAATCAGACTTCTGACACAATTACAAGTAGGTCTGTGAAGGAGGAACCCGAGGCTGTAAAAATAAAATCCGAAAGCACACCGGCATGGTGGCTTCATAAAATTAACTCTGGTGTTGATGAGATAAATAGCCATCTTTAAAATTTCAACAAGCAAGGCATATTAAATGACATTACAATGCATTGTCTTTCATCCGAATCTGAAACCGCTGATGAATACAAACAAAAGCCTGCATTAAATCAGGGAGTATATAAAATATGATTTAATGTTTCACCTTCATATGTCTGGAAAGAAACAGCCATAGAATTTGCCAGAACTGTTCTGTAAACTGCAAATGGCCTGGATGGGTTATGTTCATTGGCTGTGGCTTGACACTCTTGTTTGTTCATCTTGTGTTCTCAGGAGGAGTGGATGGCTGATGGATTCCAAAAGCCCCCGTGAGGACCACAAGACTGGAATCTTGGCCTTTTTTTAACCCCTACAAGGGGAGACATGCTTAATTCTTGGTTCGTATCTGGGGTTGGCTACTTTGGGAGCAATAATAACAATAAAAAAATCTGTTTGCAGATACTTGTTTGCCTTGTTGTATTTCTGTTTTGAAGTGCATCCATATTAGATATGTCCCTGTGAAAAACTGTGGTAAAATGGTGACAAGGCATATTAAACTGACATTATTAAACTGTTCTGTGGGCGATGATAATGGAGACGATTTAATAAGAAAGAAAACATTACCACGTGGACAGAAACGTGGTTAAGGAATTTTAGAGCCATGGCGTATGGGGTATCTGCAGAAAGCCATCAGATACCAAACAAATGAGACTGTACTGATGGTAAGGGACACCTAATGACACTGTTGTTGTTCTTTCAACCTTGATAGCAGTCGGGAAAATCACCAAATATTTTTCTATGTGCAAATATTGTGGCTTTGCAAATGGTGTTTCCAACTACACTCACTTCCATCTGTTGACTCACCTACAAGCATGGGTGTTGTGGTTAAGCTGGCTAACTGGTTTATAAAGAGACCGCATTGATATTTTTCGAAGGGCTCACTGTAACGGAAAGGACAAATTTTGAAAAGTGAGACCGCAGGGACCTTCGCTAAATTGCTCTCTGCCTCTTAATACCTATGCCCATGGGCATACAAAGTGTTAAACTGACAATTTGGCCCGTGCAGGAAAAGAAAATGGACAGGGTCACGGCAGAGTAAAACATGTTTCTGCCACCAGTTGTTGGTGTTTAGCTACAGTCGTACCACGAAAATTTAGTCGAAAGGAGAAAGGTATTTTGATATTTGACGTTTTGTTGGCATTGCTTACAAATTGCTAAGATTTCGCCTGTGCCTTTAGCTCGTTTTATACCGTGTGGTGCACACAGGACGTACACATGAAGGGATTCAACTGAGGCTCCTCAACGGCGTGTTTACAGCAGTTTATAAATGTTTACCCACATTGCGAGCAAACACATTGGAGGGCTAGGTGTCAGCACTCTGAGATTACATCTGGTGGTCGGTTTCGCTCCGTCCCGTCTCCCACACGCATGTTGCTGCCTTGTGTGGGGAATTCATAATATGAGGGGAAGTGGGGGACTTGAGTTTTTTTGGTTCTTTCGAGTTCATTGTGAGTTCACCTGAAGCCCCGAGGTAAAGTGAGAGTGTGTCACGGGCAAGATTGTCGGGATCACGTAGGTCTCTCTCTGCTGACTCTCAGCTAGTGTCAATGAGGCCTCTGTAGGGAGAGGCAGAAATGAGAGACGTTGCCATGGTGAGGCGTCAACCTGCTTTTGACCCCTTTCTCATGGACCTCGGCAGCACAGCCACACAACCTGCAAGGTGTTCCACAAGGGTTAGCTCATGCTTGACTGCTACAGGCCTTCATTGTCTTATGACCCCCAGAGGCCAGGAGCGAAACACAGTCATCATTGTAATAGTTTTCATTGGGGGACCGGGTCAGTGGGATGGGAAGGTTTATTTTTGGTATACAGCAGTGCTCTAAATGAGACGGATGGCATTTTCATTATGATGGGTAATAACTGGTGATGAATATTGCACACAAGAAAAAGATGAATTGTCTTATTAAGACAATGACTTGCTGTACTGCTTGGGAAAGACTGCAACTTTTCTTACAATTCTTGCACCTCTGTCTTGGATAAACGGATGGATGGGTGGGCCTCACTCAAGCAGAAACCTACACATATATGCTAGACCACCGGAACAAATAATTCTGAAATCGATATCTAACTAGTAGGTTGGTCCCTTGGTTTGAAAGATCTAAAAAACAAACAGGGGCGGGAAAGTTTAAAAAAGACAATCCAGAGTTACACGAATATTTAAAATGTCTTTCAGCAGTAAACAATTATTCTGAACCATATGTAGGGAGACACCTGTCCTTTGGACCTGTATCTCAAGTGGAGTTCAGTTTCCATCTGGGGTTATAATTGTGGAGCTTCCATTAAGAAACTGACCACAGACGGTCAGTCCGATGTAGATAAGCTGTACTTAACTTTCCATCTAGACCTGTTCCAGCATTCTAAATATGCTTTGGAAAATGATCCACTGCTGCAATATTTCTTGCATCATTTTTCTAATTTAAACATGTTTTTAATATACATGTATGTTACATGTGTACATATACTGTATGTTTGTATCACACGTTTATATTATGTTTATATTGGTTCATGGAGTAAACAGAAGTACTAGTTTTCATTAAATTGAATTATCACTAGGGGTCACTCTTACACCAGTATTTACCGTCAAAATAACGTGTCCTTGGACTACTTTCCCAGTGTTTTTCTATGCTTCGGTAGTTTTTCTTGTCAAATGTTTGCTAGCAGACAAAACTCAAATGTTCATACAATTAACTGCTTCCTGTTGAATATCACAAGTGCTCACCGTGACATTAAATTAAGCGTATTTGTAGGGCAGAGCTCATGTTCCATATTCATCTGGCCTTACTTTAAGTTCACTCACCAGTATTCCCTACTTTAACCGTGGTAGGCTACGGCAAAGGCAGCACAGACGAACGCCTCGGAAAGCTACTGATGTCCCGTTATTGTGCTAGCTCCGGTTATGCCGATTCGAATCTGCCGTCAGCGAGACCGCAATCGGTTTAACCAGCCCCCAATCCTGTGAATTTAAAAGCTTTGATGGTACTTTATAGCTTGGTGATGGTAAAAAAACCAGAAGCTGGGCCCAGATAGTGTCCTCACAGTATATTACTCTGATGCTGCAGAAAACCTTGCAGTAATGGCTTTGGAATTTTATTCTACCACATCACCCCCCTCCCCCCCCCAGGTCCAGTAGTCTTCCCCCCAGCAGACACAGGCTTTCCCCATCATGGGCTACTATCCCTCCCCCTGAAATCAGACCTAGTGTTCTGCTTCACTCAGCAATGAGCTATGTTAAAAAAAAAACAAAAAACCTCGATACGTGGGGCTTTTCTGAATACAAAGTCATGTTCAAATAGAGTTATGCTTCTCATCAAGGAATCCGGTCTCCTTTCAGACCTTCCATCCCATGCTGTTTATGGGCCTGGAAACGTGTTCTGCATAAAATAATTTGGAGCATAACGTAGTGCGTGGAAGAGTCAGCTCGAATCGCAGCATGAAAAATGTGCATGTAATTACGGGGGTCTATAGGCTCATGTTGGTGCGTTAATCTTTGCCAGGCAGACAGTGACACAGGATTGAACCATCGAGGTTCCTGCTGTCCGCACAGGCTCGACGTGGCCATAAGTCAGAGCAGCTGTTTGGAATGGAAAAGATGCACGGACCGAATGGGACCCGTAACCGAAAAGAAAAAAAAAGAAAAAAAACTAACCGTTGCAGATGTTGCACAATGATTGTCCCATCCTCAATTTGGCTGCCTCTTTTCCGCAATTCACTACCGAGACGACGTTCTGGAATTGAATTAGCCTCTGGATGGAGGACTCCCGCCCCTTACCGCCAGCAAGACGTGATGGCGGACGCGACTATCGGAGTGGGGATGACTTGGTGGGGGTCGTACAAACGTGGCCTGAGGTTGTGACGAATAAGTTACAGGTCTACGGAAATAAATGCAAGGCAATATGGAGCTGGAGCCGGCGGCCCACGTCTCCTACAGACATTCTCCTACACGCGGATAGTTGTGTGGACTTGCGACCCTGTAAACAACTTGTAGGCCCAGAGCTAGATCTGAAACACAAACCTGGTTATTCTCGAACGTCCAAATTTCAGGTAAATTGCTTCATGCTGTATAACAAAAGAACTCAAGTCAGTTAATTAAAGCCAAGACTTAACCCTGGAATTCCACACAATGTACAAAAACAATGGCATAGAACTGTATATTAAGTGTAAATATGCCACCTAGTTTTGCAAACTATATTTTTTAAATAAATTTTAAGCACAGAATTTGAACAAATGGATGTTTTCCTTTCAGGCTGGGAAACAGAGGGACAGTTCATAATTACTACTACTACTAATCTTCTTTGAGCAAAAAAGGCACATAACGCATCGACTGTTTGCTTCCATCTGGTCCTGTACTGGGCTACGTGTTCAACTTTACCCCATCGTAGGTCCAACTCCTTCAGCTCATTTATCACAGTTCGCCACCAGCTTGTTTAGGCCGGCCTTGTTTGCGCTTCCCCGGTGGTGTCCATCTCAGGACAACCTTTGGTATATGGTTCTGATCTATCCTGAGAACATGGCCAAGCCATCTTAAGCGTCGGCGCTTGATGTCCAGCACCACGCTATGGCTCTTAGTTTTCTTGTAGAGGTCTTCATCAGAGATCTTCTCGGGCCAGAAGATACAACAGATCTTCCCGAGACACCCATTGTGGAAGGCGTCCATCTTATTCATGTCTTCCTTTACAACACGGCAGCATTCAGAGCCATACAGAACAACAGGTTTGACATTGCTGTTGTAAAATCTGACCTTTGTTCTCAGGCTGTAATGTTTGGGCTTCCAGATGGGCAGAAGTCTTTCCCAAGTCTTGCTCTGATGTTCTTTTGTGCTGCATTGTCTTTACTAACAAGGCTGCCAAGATATGTAAACTCCTCAACGTATTCGAGTGGAGCATCATTTACTGTGATTGGCACACTAGGGTTGGCATTTATGCACATCACTTGTGTTTTTGAGGCACTGATTTTAAAGCCTGTTTGCTTGGCAAAGATGTTCAGTATTTCAGTCTTCTCCTGCAAATCATGCAGTTTTGAGGAGAGAGCAAGTAGGTCATCTGCAAAGTCAGGATCTTCAAGATGGCATAACAGAGTCCACCGGATGCCTCTGGGTTTGTCAACTGTTGTCCTCCGCATGATCCAGTCAGTGGCAAGCAGGAAGAGGATGGCAGAGATGATACATTCCTGTTGCACACTGGACCCCACAAGAAACCACTCTGACAGGGTTCCGTCAACTATGACACTGCACTGGAATTGACAATGGGCCATCCCTATGAGTGTGACTATCTTTGGAGGAACTCTGTATTACCGCAGGATCTTCCATAGGGTGTCACGGTGCAGGCTGTCGAAGGCTTTCTGGAAGTCGATGAAATTGATAGTTCATAATTAGGACAGAATATAATATATAAAATGTCAACTGAAGATTATTTTTCTGAAATGATGAGATCTGAAAAAATGTGCTTTTCAGGGGAGGTCACAGGTCAGGCCTTATTGCCCAAAGTGTCCAGTGCTGCTGCTAATTTAATGCATCGTGTTTTGCCACTAGTGTGCATTAAGAAAAACTCATTTACCAGTGGGGCCTTCAATTTTAAACCCTAGCTATGCTAAATACAGTAAATAAATATATGATGTACAGAAATTGAAATGTCCCTTTGCTTAGAGGTGTCTGGTAACCAGAAAAATAACAAAGATTCCTTTAAATCAGAGGGGGACCACCTATCGTGTGAAAAATGCTGGCCCGTGCTGGAAAAAACATGAAATATGCACCAAGACCATAAGCCTGCATGTCTTTATGTCCATATTCCACATATAAACTATTGTCCTGTTACCAAGAAATACAAATCACCCTCCAGGATGCATTTTTTTTTCCTAAAACAATGGAAATAATTCTGAGTTGGCCGAGTAAGTGCCAGAATGTTATTCACTGAAACCTGACTGAGTTGTATATGGGGGCGGGGTGTGTATCAGCTGGTTTTGGAGTCCTATCCCGTCACCGAAGGGGGATGTCTTCCTTATAGAGGCATCTTTCAGGTACGCAGAGTTCGAGATGGAAGGTTATCATTTCACAGGCTTGGGGTCAGGACCAGGTCACCACATCACCTATGCTGAAATTTTGACATAAAATTGATTCATGAAAAGGCTTGTTAGAAATTGTGACCTTAAACAGACAGGTTATATGTGGATATTACATTGGAGGATATACATATTGTATTTTAAGCATCCATCCATCTTAAATAACTTTATCCAGTCAGGGTCATGGGTGCCTGGAGCTTATCCCAGGGGCTCAAGGTTGGAGAGCACACTGGATGGGACAGAAAAACATCGCAGGACGCACAAAGACTGTGAGCACACTAGAGACGCCAATTAAATTAACTACATGTCACTGTACTGCAGGAGGAAACTGGGGTACTTGGAAGGAACCTGTTCAACACCGGGAGAACCTGCAACCTGTATTCACAAATTTGAAACCCCAACCCGGGCAGTGTAAGGCAGCAGTACTACCCACCAGACCATCATGCTGCACCGGGTGCCAAACATGCGGCTAGTCAAAAATTATGTAAGGAACAAGGCTTCAAAAACCTTGGGTGGGCACTGTCAGTCACTGTCATGTTTATCCCCATGACAACCAACAAAATTAGCCAATGGGAAATAGGTTGCCAGGAATGAAGACCCCACCTGCCATGCAGTTTATTAAAACGTTACCCGGAAAGTACAGGTAATTGTGGAAATACCTGCACATGTAAGGCAGAGTGGAGCATGCTGGGAATTAGCAGTAAGGCAGAAGGGGACTGTAAAATAAGCTCTACGAGTCATCTCTAAGAGAGGAACCGTGTGAGAAAGGGAACATGTGTACAAACTGATTGATCACATTTTAATTTGGTGTTCAAAGTATAATTGACTGCACAAACTATGCCCAGCCTGCCTGTGGATGGAGCTCCTGTAACACGTGACGCTGGCTCAGAGGTGTCTGTCTCTACCAATGCTGCCCTCTGTGTCTGCAACACCCAATCTGAGTTAATTATGGTTACAAATCGAAGAAAAAAATATCCAGAAGTCACTAAGTCCATGCAATAAGTCTATGAGAAAGTTAGTTTTGCCATCTTACTACTGACACATGTAGTAAATTTACTTTTATTTTCAGCTTTGCAATTAATGATGGTGTGTCCCATATAATGAGGAGGTCATTGGCAGTCTCAGCTCAAAAATCAAAAAAAATTGAATGAGTGAGTTTTGGAAATTTGCTCTTCAGTCATATCTCCCACTGTTCCAAACTGTCTGGTCAGACAAGAAAAAAAAAAACCCTGGCTGAGCTGGCAGGCTGCTCAATTGGTGCAAAGCTGCAGTGAAAACATCAGCCATGGAACATGGAGCACCTCGCTTTTGGGGCGGTCATGGTAGTTACGGGGGACGAGAGAGAGAGAGAGAGAGAGAGAGAGAGAGAGAGAGAGAGAGAGAGAAAGGAAGGGGGAGTGAGGGAGGGAGAAGGAGAGAGAAGGAGAGAGAAAAAGGGATAGAAAGAAGGAGAAGGAGAGAGAGGGGAGAGGAAGAGAGCGAAGGAGAGAGGGAGAAAGGGAGAGTGAAGGAGGGAAAGAAGGAGAGAGAAAGAGGTAGAAGAAGAGAGAGAGGGACAGGAAGACAGATGGAGAGAGAGAGGGAGAAGAAGAAGGAGAAAGTGAGAAAAAAAGGAGAGGGAAAGGGAGAGAGAAAGAGGGAGAAGGAGAGAGAGAGGGAGAGAAACAACAGTGCCAAAATAATGACTGCACGCTATTCCTCTGCAACCTGGGCTTCCCTGACAAAAACCTGGGCTGCACCTAATATTCCTAAGCCCCTTATGGCAGGAGAACCAACAGCTGCAGTTTTATACTAGGGAAACATTTTTTCTCATTTCAAAAGCAATAAACAATTCGGCTCAATGCTATCCAGAACAGCCAGGGATATGGAAGTAATTATTAGGAAAGAACACACAATGCATGTCTGTGCTTTCACTTCAGCAATGGGCTTAGTCTGCCATTTAGCTGTGGGAATATAAATGTATATTCCTTAATCACAATGTGACAAGGCTCGAGACAGAGGGATGATCCAGTCAAGATCATTAAATGAGAAAAGATTTTTTTGCGGGTATTTGATGGAGCCGGATGTTGTCTGGGATGGACGTGAAGTATTGAGCCAGTCATTTGAGCCTTGTAATTACACTTCCTCTGATTTGTCTGTTCAGTTCTGCCCAAGGGCTAAAGCAAATGTCCATCCATCCATCTTTCAGTACAGGGTTGTGGGAGAACTGGAGCCTATCTCAAACAGCAGCAGGTGAGAGAACAGCCCGATGGGACACCAGACCGTATAAACGCAGGAGAAACACAAAAACCTAACATACAGAGGCAGGTCAGGATTCCAGCCCTTAACCTTCGAGGGGTGAGGTTACAGTTGCTGCTCAATAACACACTAAAAAGCAGGTGTGTAAAAAATCTGACCAGACTAGTACTTCAAATCAAAGATTCAACCGGCCACGCCACCGCAAAAATTCAGTGACTGACCGAAACACTCGTCCCACCGCGAGAAATTTCTGCTTATTCAGACTGCAGTGATGGGAGCCTGTTGCTAAGCTCGCAAAATCTTAGGTTTCAGATGTTAGAGAAGAATTATGACCCGTCCTCTCAACTGGAGCTTTGCTGTGTGGTTTGTATCCATGCCCCATGATCTTATTCAGGCTTGTTCGTATTAAATACCTCGGCGTTAGGCGAATGAGCTCAGCTCCAATTCCTTTGTCAAATTAAACATGTTGTTCTGTACAAACAACAATACGGTGTGCTAGGTGTTTACTACAATGACATGTCTTATTTCTTACTGGAAAACCTGGGGTTCACTCAGAAATAAAAGGCTGGTACCGGCAACTTCATTGTTTCTCATCCAAACAAAACTGACTGGTGTATTTCTAACTATAGCTGTTGGGAATATGGACCTCTAGACTAATGTAATGTTATTTTTCTGTGGAGGAAATTAGCGGTCCACCATTTTGTACGACTCTTCTGCAGCATTTATTTTGTTTAACCGGACCTTGTGGTTACACACCAAGGTTTGGTAATTCCTACGTTTGTAAGAGAACTTCCTTTAACAAATACACCGTGAGACATCCCCCTGTGTTTCCTGAAGCTTGGGCTATGCTAAATGAAACAGAACCCATCAATTCACTTTGCTTGTTTCTCATAACTGGGAATTTCTCAAATGGCCTGCATGGAGGACAAACATTTGTGTGGTCCTCTAACTCTGGGCCCTGTTTTTATTACCTGCGTCTGTGCCTCCCAGTAGGTGGCAGAGTCATGACTCCTGTTGCTATCGAGTGGCGTGAAATGGAGCCTGCATAACGCATTAACCCTTTATTATGTTAATCCCTTGAAACTGACCCGGCCATTTCTAAAATATCAGAAGACAAAACAAAATGAGGGTGCATTGGACACTGCACAGCTAAACGAGACTTTTTCCGCCCCGAGGCTAATCCTTGTGAGTTGGCTGGGGAAATTGATTTGGTTAAAACAAATATTTGTTTTGCAGGGGGTTTATAAAGGAGCCAAGGCCTGTTTGGGAGACTTTAACTGGTAATGAGGTAAACCTAATGCTACACCCTGGTGACCGAAATCGATAATAGAACCAATATGTCTGTAAAGAGTCACTGAGAAACGTAGACTTGGTATGGGGATCTTGGCCTAAAGGTAGGTGACAGCAGAGTTTGTCCTGATCACTTTGAAAACAATATCTTAGTAACAGGGCCTCTAAAACCACAGTACTGCAGTGTCACGCAATGAAGTGGCGTGATCAGCTTTTCAAATCCTTAATAGTATTGGAAATAGGGGGTTGTTGTATTATTTATGGTGAGTTTGGTAAACATCTGTAATATTACTGGGCAGGGCTGGCTTCAGAAATTGAAAGAAAGGAGCTTTAACTGCACTTTAAAAAATACTAAGCGTGATCAAAATGACTTAACGCATTCTGGCCCATTCCTCCATGACAGGCACCAGCCCTTGACAAGATACCAAGGAAACCTGGATAAATCCTTCTACACTGCACCGAGGCTCAGGCGAAAAGAGTGAATTTGCAGATGTCTTGTTTTCTCTGAAAGCTGGATGGACAAACAGTATCTTTTATACTATTTTATACCAGTACCCATGTTTACCCAAACCACAGATGCTGACATACTTAAAAGATTATTTGCTTTCCTGAGTGCGTCATCAAACATATTTGAGGCGGTGAGATGAGACCCTAAGAACAACTTCCCTGACAGATTATTTTACCCTAAGCTGAATACTACTTTTAATCAGTTGTTTAAATAGTCATCCTACTAGATGGGCAACATTGATAC
Source organism: Gymnarchus niloticus (assembly GCA_009936485.2). NCBI lineage: Eukaryota > Metazoa > Chordata > Actinopteri > Osteoglossiformes > Gymnarchidae > Gymnarchus > Gymnarchus niloticus. Next base: position 5,658,070 of record JAACJT020000013.1, on the reverse strand, counting down.
TGCAAAATTTTGCTAAGTCCTGCCCCATGCATTGGGATTCCTCCGAACTCAATTGTTGTTTTTATGCTCTTACAACAACATTCACCTTTGACCCCCGCAGGAAGCAGAAGAGTTGAAAAATGGGCTTGAAACTCAGCAGCACCAGTTCACCACATTCTCGCTCCAAAATAAGTAATTTAAATCTGACATCTTTTGAACCTGCCTGCCCTCTAGGCTGCCAAGGTAAAAGTTTCTTGTGTAATATATTTTTTCATGTTTGTGATTATTACTTCTTCTGTTCAAAGGTCACAAGCGGTTGCTTAGGGAGACAACACAAAATGATCCGAAAGGTAAATAACATCATTTATGTAACTTGATGGCTAATTACAGACTGTTTAATTTTTAATAATATGATTCCTGTGGTGCTGTTTTCTCCATGCCTAGCACAATGTGTTGTCTAATGAGGATGGAGACATTGACAGGGCCGTTAAGAAACCCACAATCTTTCCTCGCTGACTGGGACTGGTTTAACGAGAAAGTTAAAAATAACGGAAGACTTCATTCTTGTGGATTTGCTATGACAGGCCAGAGGGAGGTGGGCTTTGGTACAGTCATTCCCAGGCATTTAACTAAAATTTAAAGTTGACTTTACAGATGTTTGTACACATTCACCGTTGGCTGCTACGAGTTTTAAAGAAACACACTCCAGAATGTTTAAAACTTGTCCTTTTGCAATGACATCTGGACAGCCCTCAAAATTAATTTTCATGAGCTGTGCCTCACTAACACATAACTTAGCATGCTTAAAATCCTCAGACTGGGAGCACCCAGATCCCGGTCATGTTAAAGTGACATCATAAACCAAGCTGGGGATCAGATTGTGCAGTGGCCTTGGTTCAGATCCAAAGTGAAAGCATGGACACTTGGCAGAAGGCTTCAGAAATATTAATGAATAATCACATATCTGGAATGAAACTATTTGTAGAATAATGTTGTCCATGGCATAAAAATAACCTGCACATTCACCTGCATCATTAAGTTAAAATACGCTCCGTCATTTCTAGGGGTGGATTGGTCTGATGTCCAAACATTGGCAGAGAAGGGGAGAAATAAGGATTTCTGTGTGCTCTTGGCAATGAAAATCACTCCAGGCTGGACAGCAGTCTGTTGGAGGAAGGAATGGAGACCTTTTTGGGGTACGGGAGCACAGGAGGGTTTGACCGAAGGATGGAGAAAAGGGAAAACAAGAACAGGCTTTTCAGGGTCAGCAGAAAGGAATCACATCAGAAGAAAACGACACAAGGTCACGGAATGGGCTGCACCAGGATGGCGCTTTGGTCTTCAGGGTCTGGGTGTGAGTTTGGGGAACCAAGAGGAAAAAAACAAAAAATATCAAGCTTAAGGCCTGCTCATGGTCTGGAGACTTGTGGAGAATCACACCAGAAGTGGAATTTGTGACCCACTACTCCCCTGTTGATCACCAGGGGGCGCTCTGATCGCAGCCCCAGTTGTGTGCCGTTACCTCTTCACACGTGTGCATTGTTACCCTGTTCCCAGACCGTATATCACCTCCCATCCCAGAACCGTGCCTAGTTCAGTCATTGTAATGCTCCCTGTCAGGCTTGTGCCTTGTTGGTTTCCCTGTGTTTTGGTTGGCTCTGCTCTCCCTGGTTCCTCATTACTCTGTCTTTTGTTGTCCCCAGCAAAAGTCAGTCCAGTACTAGTCTCCTGGATCAGTCTACCTCTAGACCCGGGTCCATCCCACGATGTCCGCATGATAATTTGTTTGTGTGGGCACTTCAGCGTGTCAGCTTTTAAGTGCACTAAACATAGCAAAGGCTTCGTCAGTTGTGTAAGGACTGAGGGAATAACTGCCTTGCATCTCCTGGAGCTGGAAAAGCTAGGCTCGCCCATGCCAAAGGCGTGACCTTAGTGTTGAAGTTTCTCAGGCCTGCTCAGAACCCTTCAGACTCTCTCTCTTTGAGCTGTTCAGGTCCAACTTCTTATACAGCCAGTGTGCACCTTCAGTCCTTCTATCCGTGTGCTTCAGACAGATGTGAGGAGTGAGTCCAGACACCACGTGCAGGGGTTTAATGCATCCTCCTGACCTCCCGAGGAAGCTGGTCTCCACCTCCACGGCCTCGGCCCAGAGCCCACCTCTGCTGGAGCATCGATCTCCCCTGTTGTGTCGGACTGCGGTGTGGCTGAAAGTGATTCATTCCTACTGGTGCCCAGAACCGGGATTGGACTGTGGTTTCTCAATTGTTCCCACATGGCCAGTGAGCACACCCCAGGGGTACGGCTGAGGGTATGGGGCAAATTGCATCCAGCCCCTTTGCTGGGGGATGGGAGCCTTTCACCAAAATGCTATAACCATAATTGTGTTGCTTAGAGTTACATGCAAAGAACTCTGAAGGAACTGGCCAAGGGCTGCAGATGAATTCACCCTCAAACGAAGTCAGTGCGAGGCACTTGTTGGAGAGCAGATTTTCCCTCACATTTATCATAAACCACCAAGCGACATGTGAAGACCACATTAAAACATCTATTTTTAGATTCTCTTCTATTTGTCCTCAGGGCTCTTCATGTCATGCCATAGCCCCGATGTTGGTTAAATGTACAGAAGGGATGAAAAATAGGGGGTAGCCTGATTGAAGTTTAGGTGGCACAGTGCAGATTGCAGGTAGCGAAATGCAAACGAGCTGATCTGAAGTGTGGTGAAATTGTCCTCTATGAGACTGACAAGAGACAAGATCTTTGGAGGTAGTCAGTGAGATGAGGGACAGGGGAGTCATTGCAGGGGCAGCAAACCACAGGTACAAGGCTGGTAGACTGTCCTTAGTCGGGACAGAGAATGGATCCATGTGACACAGGGATGGAAAAACTGACTAGGCATGTTAATAGGGCTTTGAGGTTGAACAGACTGGGGAAAACTCATGAATACAAAAAGCTAGTTTGACTTTGGCAAAGGAAAATGCAAAGGTACAAAAATGGTATGTTGGGTTTGGGGAAGTGAAGAATGTTCCACATCGTCAGGGGGTGGGAGGTGAACTCAGGACCGCTTTGCAGTATGGGAAAAGGCTTGTCACATGACATTTCCCCACCCCACTGTGTCCACGTCCTTCTGTGGGCTTACGACAGCGGCATGGCATTGAGGAGAGACCATGCTGTGAGAGAAACCAAAGAGGACTCCCGGGAGACCAGCTGCAGGGGGATGGTGCAGATGTAGGCTTTGTGTGACTCAAGATAATGTGGGTTTTTGAGGGAGGCGGTGAGTCACTCATGAAGCCATGAGTGGAGGGCAAAGGCTGAACCCTCCAAAATGCTCCTGGTCCTTTTCCACAGTGGAAAAGAGCTGTAAGTGAGTTAACAGCGGAGCTCTCAGCTTCAGTCCTCCGCTGAAGCTTCATGAGGGTGTCTCTGTACCCTCCCAGACATGTGAGAGGTCAGGGAGTTAGAATAATGGCTAGGTCTTCGAGAAGTGAGCTTTCCACTGATCGCGAGTGGTGGAGATGGCCAGGAGTGTGTGTGTCAGATGAATCCCAGAAGCAACCACATTCGGCAAAGCAAGACGACCCCCTTGATGAACGGAGACCTCTGATCTGTTGCAGATGGGGCCGCAACATCTACTCCTCCCAGTGTCTTCAGCACGCAGAGAAACGAAAGAACTCTCACTGACACGAAAGGAAATTCCCCCTGATTTCCTTCGCCTGTTTGAAATCGTTTGCTGACGGGGGAGAATGAGGCTTACAGCATTGTTGTGAAGCAGGTGCACGCTAATTACACTCTAATTACACGACTCACAAACTGCTTCCTCATCACGCCTGTGATGCAGACAGTATTTGCTGCTCTTAAAGATTAGACAATTCTGGATGTTTACTGCCAGTATGGATTTTTTTGCTCATGCAGTGTGTTCTCACTGTGTGTAACAACAGAGTTTGGAAATAATCTACTTGCATGGGCCCCAGTAAAGTATTCATCTGGCCATCAAATGTGTCTGGACTGGAACCATACAGATATGGTTAAAATGTGTATATTGGTGTTCCTCACTGTGAAAGCCAGAGTTTATGTTCTAGACCCAGAAACTGGAACACTGTTGTGCTATAGTACTGCCTTTGTGGTCCAAGTTGGACTTTTAATGTTGGTGTTTTTTGAAGTCCAGAAGATCAAGTTAAGCGAATAAATGGCACAGGAGATACTTTCTTGTTTATTTCCTAGCTCCAGAGCACCTGGCATGGACCAGTGATGCCTATCAGCCCAGCTCCACAGCTACGATCCTCCTGGATTCCTCTGTGGAATGAGGAGCAATTTCCCATAATTAGCAGCTTTCTTCGGGACAGAGGAGAAGTTCTGGGGCGCATGGACAGAGAGAGCAGCATCGGCCAACCACAACCCGCAGTCACAAGCCTCGGGACACAGACTCGGACCTCACGTCCGCCCAGTCATCAGCTGCAATCGGCAATTACACCCAAGAAGCGAGCCTGCACTTCTGGAAGCGGACGTCAGAAACATGTTAATATCGAAGCTTGAGCCCTGTGATGAATTACACGTCCCAGGCCAGAGTACTGGCACAGAATCTGTTTGACTTGGACTGATTTTGTAAGCATCCTTTCAGGGTTCACATTTCTCTTCTTGGTCCTCATTCGTTCCTGCCTCTGAGCAAAATTACCTTTCTCCGCTCTGCATTGCAATATGTTGAAATGGTTTTTTAAATGGGTGAAATAAGAACAACGCCGATTGTTTTAAACACAGAGTGCGAAAATTTATAAATGTTTATCACATTAACCACACAGAAAAGTGTGATTTCTTGCATTGCAAGTCTTGCTTTTCATCATTAAAACATACAAGTAGATTTTAAAAGTCCTCTTCTGTCTCTAGCACAAAGCTGCTGCTCTGAGAAAAAGGTTACAGAGACACTTCAAGTTTAATAAATCAGGTCATACTCACAATTAAGAAGACTTAAGAGAGTAAGTACAGGAAGCTGTTCAGTAGATTTTTTTTGTGCAAGGCGACCCATTTCATAATTTCACTAAAAGATTATTGATATATGTATTCAGCAAAGTTTTTGAATTTTTTACTGCTTCAGTAATTTTTATTACTTCCATTATTGCTGTCCTGTTTTATGACATTAAAGGAAGAAAAAACTGAAATATTCCTGAATTTTTTTAGCTACAAATATTTTACTATTCATGCAACATATTTGTAATTTATAACTCCTTTATGAATTTAGTGAATGTTGAATTTGGGCAGATGTCCTTGTTGTCCAAGTGTTTTCTTTTTGACAGAAGCCAAGCCCAATGTGATATTGGGTAATTCAGCCCCGATTTGTTGCTTGTTTATGGTTTGTATCTAAAGCCAAAATATATAGTGCTTGATTTAAAGATAAAGCATGAGAGCTTAGTTTCTGGTTTATTTCTGCTTTAAAACCCATAGCATTCTTTTTGACTTGCCATTGCCATGAATGAATTATCTCATTGCCGTGTGTCTTCAATCCCATCCATTATAGCTGTGTCCATTGAGTCATCTGAAGTACCGATGGCTTACTATGCTGTACATATAGACTCCAGCATGACTCACTCTAACGGACTTTTAATGCCGTAGCTTTCCCTGGTGTCTCATTTTATATCAGTATGTTAGTCCTTCATCAGTCTCGAATTTTACTCTTCTAAAAAAAAACATGACAGCTAATTGGGCTAGATTTACATAGCTTTTCAGCACCACAGAAGCAAATATTTCAAACGGCGCCTTGCGCGAGTTCCAAGACTGTGTGGTCTTCCTCGGGCCGGCTTAATTCCCACTATTTGGCGCCGCGTGTCCGTCTCACAAATCACCAAATACGAAATATTAAAATGGCTTCTTCTTTGGCTGCCATTTTGCTTCCCGTGGAGGCTAATGGGAGGGAAAACACCTTCCACGACCGTGGTCTCTCACGGTCATACGTAGTAAATCAACTCACTGAATGTTTTTACAGAAAATAGGGAAGGCGTGGGTTTCAGTCGTAGCTTCAAACTGGAAATGTGAAATCGGAGCAATAAAATAATGTCATTCTAACATCAGATTCTTAACAATGGGCCAATTATGATTTTACTTACTTTGGTACGTTTGCCAGTTTTGTTTGGCCACATTTACATCGTTTATTGGTTTTGCCCTTGCACATTTGTGCTTTAGAAGAATTTGGTTGCTAACCTGCCTGGGTGAGCATACGCATTGCGTACAGTTCCTAAATTAGAAGCATTTGCTGGCATTTATCAGACACAGGTTGTTGGCAGTGCAATTTTAAGTAATAATTAGACTACCACGATGGGCGTCATTTGGCTCGCTGACCAGCACTGCGTCAACCACTAAATGTCTCCTCTTTTCTAAATCCTTGATTTATTGTTTCAGAGAGGCTGAAAAACATTTTTATTAGGCAAATCCAAAATATTGGAAGAGAGATATTATGGAAGAGCCAGTTTGCTTTCTTTGTTAATTTTGGCCCGATAAAGGGATAGACTTCATGTAAGAAGGGGCATTAGCACTGGAGATTAGAGGAAGAGCCATTCATCTCCTAGTTACCACTTCACACGGATGCCACAAAAGGGGTTGAGGTACCACAGTTTGATGGATCTGAAACAACACACAGAGAAGTTCTAGACATCTCTAGCTCTCTGGAGACTCTTGTGGAACATCATGAGAAGGCACCAATTGGTGTTACCAAACGCCACGCTGTCATTGGATGGTTAACATCCATTAGTGGCCATGCTACTGTAGCATGTAACAATAAGTGATGAAGATCCAACCCGATGGCTTTAGATGAAATTTTCTCTCTTTTACAGACTTTGAAGCGTCACAGCTGCTGCTATAATGTTCAACCCACTAACTAATTCTCAGTGGTAAGGAACACGCAACCCTGTACAGTTAATGGAAAAGTGGGCCTTCGTGGCAGCCGAAGGCGAACAGTGTGAAAGCAAAGTCCTGCCAATCTTCCCGTTACACTCAGAAAGGACTTCACACTTCTTCTCACCTCCAGTGCTCTGCTTTCCTAACTGTGCTGATTAATGTTCTCGTTCCAGAATATTCCAAGTTATTGAAAGGTCAGTGGTCCTCTTCTTCCAGAATACCCTTTAAGACTCCAGAATGCGCATATTACTGAATTTACTCAAATCAGTCATCAAAAATCGATTGCAAAGTCTTTAGCTGTTTGGTTTCGAGCAGTCTGCTATCCAGTGCAAGGGATGTCCCCTCCATTTAATTCTTTTAGTCTGAAGCTATTTTCTTTTACTTTATGTTAGCTTGAAGTTAATCTAGCTTTCAGTACAGATTAATATACGCAGTATCCCTGTTGGCTTTGTACGTGCCGCTGAATATCTGCGTCTGAATTTGTCACACCTGGACATCTGTACAATATCAGTCGCGACCCCCTAGGGGTCATATCCTTATTCCTGGGAACCTCTATGACTCCAAGGCCTGTCACCTCCTTTCACAAAATGGATGTCGAGACGCAACGGGAGGACCTGTCTCTTCTAACACAGAGCTGCACCACGCACTTCCATTGAACTCCTAATGTTAGTACCAAAAACACTTACGTGTGTTTGACCTGTGCAATGTTATCATGCCCAGGGGAGTTATACAGAGAGCTCACACTGAGCATCTGAGAGCTTTTACCGTCTTATATAGCTGACTTAGGATGTTTATCCCATTCCCCTATTGCCTTCTGGTTTTTCGACCACTTAAAATTTTAATGCAATATAACCTAACTGCGTAATATAACTATTGATATGAACATCTGTGATGCTTTGGTGCAGCTGTCCAGGAAAGGGCATGAAGCAAATGTAAATCATTTTCAACCAAGTTACAGTTTCAATCATAGATGCCTCAGGTTTTTCCGGACGTGTATGTTGCTGTTAGAATGGCATGACTTGGTTGGTTCCAGATATCAGGAATGAGGACATTTGTCCCGGAGTCTTCTGCATTGGTATTGGAAACGGCAGTAAATATCTTTTCATTTTGCGTGGGGCATTCCATGCAGGCTGGCAGCAGGATAATCGTTACACTTCTGTAGCACTAATTCACCAGGTGTCATGGAGCTGAGCTGTCACCCGAGTGGCTAGCTTCAGCCATGTGACTATGCCATGAAGACGGACTGCCATTGGCTGCTGACTTTTTCAGGGAAAACACACCATCCGCTGAAACAAAAACACCGCCTTCTAAATGCGGAGATGTGTAAGGATGCCGTGTAATTAGCAAAACATTAGCAGTCATTTTTATCGTGTGGATCTGCAGATCCAAATGTATGATTCAGAAAAATCAAACGCTAACAAGAAAACGGCTGTGCAATCTGCTATTCAAATCTTCAAAATCCCGTTAACGCCGTTTAAGTGCTGTACTGAGTATTCAACATTATGAATATTGTAATTCTACTGTATAGCGTATCAGAGTAGGAGATGTAGAGTAATATGAAGATCTACAGCACGAGTATAAAACAGTAAATTTTAAAAATATTGTCTTCTCTCAATATGTGCTGTATGTATATTGCATGTGCAAACATTTATCAGTCCAGAGTTATTTTTCCAGATATTAATAGACGATGCTCATTTTTCATTCAGTTATCTTTTTAACCTTTAATCCAGTGGTTCTCTCAAAGCAGGCCTTATCTGTCTAAAAAAAAAACCACAAAAAGTTCCAGGATCATAAGAGTTTACATTGTATATTAGGCAGAATGATCGTTACAAACTGCAACGCCTATGCTCATTTGTGCATTAGCATGTTTGTTTTTTGAGATTGAAATCACAGAAATATGTCTGAGGCAGATATCTGCATGTGCGAATGATATTACCATATGTGTAAGGCATGCAATCACATGACACTACAGACCGCTTAACAACACGAGACTCCTTGGGAAAGCAGCAATTCCGCGTCCCGCCTCCTTTTTGAGAAGGCGATCGTTTAGGAGAATCTGTGCGACGCCTGCTCTACCGATTCTGTGGTGAGAGTCCACTTGCTTTACTGAGGGGGGTCCACAGTGTCTCCGCCCCTCCAAGGCCGCGTGGCGTCTGCTGGTGCAATCAGGGAAGGATGTAGAGAGAAACGGGAAAGAGTTATGGGCCAGGACTGAGCAGCTTCTCCCTCAAGCCAGTTATGTTTCCAAGGAGATTTATAGTTGCTGATGAAAAGCCATCCATCATGGCTGGATGGGTGGGGGGGGTTAGTGGAGTGCTCATCACTGAGTCTGTACAATAAGCTTAAATTCCCTCATATTTTTACAGCGTGATCACACTCAGGCTTCTGCTGAGGAAACGTAGTGAACTGAATTGTGGTTTCATGGTACATAAGGGATATTTTTAAAGCCACATACATATGTCCCAAACATGTACGGACACGGTGATTTATAGCTTATTATCTGCTTTGACTTTCAGTCGAAACAGTGTGCAGAGCTGTTTTATCTGTGTTTGAATCACTCTGCCCACATTTTCATGTTGCTGCTGTCTGCACAACTTCTTGATATCGTAATAATACGGCTCTTTGTGCCCAGCCTAAGGTGAAGGACACATTGAGTCCTGCTGGGACACTACTGCTGCGTCTGTTCAACTTAAGATGTCCCCCCCCTCGCTTTTGTCGGCCTCGTTGGCTGTATTTTGACTACAAATCCAAGCAAGGTACAACGACACAAAGTGCAGAATGCCGCACTTTCACCATAGCCAACGGTCGGCTGAGCTTGGGACCTACCACCATACCTTGTCTGACATTCATTTGATTGGCTCCAGATTTCCTGTTTGGCAAGTTTCCCTCTGGAAACTTCCGGGTCCTTGGGGAACCATCCGTGAGATCCCAGTCCTTTATTCCATTCATAAATCTTATAAATCTCATTTTTTCTGATCAAATATGCATAATCTCTTTCATGCCCCCAATTGAAAGTGCATTACGTTGGTTCAGTCTGCACAATTGTCCGACAGTGACGGTAAAGTGATAGCGGTTTACCGGCCGGCTGTGTATGTGCTAGCAATCGGGTCCTTTGGTTCCGATACGGAGCATGATTTTGTGCCGGAAAATGGCCCATTATATTTGCCCTTCTCAGGATGTAAATGAAATTGATATTAAGGATTTTGAGAATGCCTGGAAAGGATTACTTAGGAGCAAATTGTTTAACTTTGCTTTGGGGAACTGATTAATCCCACATGTCAACAACAATACTGGATAAAAACATTTGGAAATATTCTATTTGTGTGAATGATTTGCTTTCATGACAAGTACTGTCTCTGTACGCTACTTGTTAATTTTTACAATGATGCCGCATTAAATGTACATTTCAGCTGACATGGTGCTAATTTTCAAGGGCGATTATTTATTGAAACACTTGGGTTTAACTGGCGTTAAACTCAATCTCTTTCTTCATAATCATATATGTGCGTATACACACAGATATAACTTAGTGTGTAATTGACACTGAACAACTACTAATGGAGGAACAAGTTTTCTAATTTCACTAGCCATTTCTATTATTCTGTGTGTATTGTGTGTTTCTGCTCCGTGGATTTTTTTCTGCAGTATGTAATCTTTGTACGTGAAGGTTACTGGTTCCGGGGTATCTGTTAATTGTACAATTTCCATCAAGTACTACACTCGAAGCGCAGTGTTCTATGTTTGGGTCTGTGGAAATTTAATATAAAACTTCTTTTAAACGTTTCTTTTTAAAATAGTATCTTTTTTTAGGTTAACAATATGGCTGCGTCTGTAAGAGCTTGGAAAGCTGAAGATGTGAGATGAAAGGGTTTCTAGTTCTGCAGAACATCTTGATGTTTATTGTTGGTTTGCTTTTGCCATTCTGCCTATGTCTTGTTTTCAGCGATGTAACTTCTGTCTGCTGAATTACTGAAAGCCTCACACAGCTTGTGGCAAATTTGAGCTCCTTTTTCTTTTTAACTGTCTTGGTTTTAATTGCTTAATGTGTGCTTCAGTCAGCAAGTTCTCCGCACCTCATGAAGCGATTCTGGGCCGGCTTCTGTGTCTGGCTTTTGTCAGGGTGCTGATGACTCATTCTGTCACTCTTAAGAGCTGTTAATTGAAATATTTTAGCATGTTTTGATGATTGCTTTTAAACAATTTGACTCTATTTTATGAGTAGCCTTTATATACAAAAGCTTAGTTCGTTTTGAATGTCCATCCATCCAGCCATCCCACCCGAAGGCCATCCCAGGCAGCAGAGCACAAGGGTAGAGTAGACCCTGGAGAGAATGCCAGTCCATGAAAGTTTTATCTTTTGATCTTAATGACAGTTTAGCCTCATGATTCTGGACATATAATAGCAATTATCAATACCATACCAAGATACAGGAGTACTATGGAATACTTTGTTTCTAGATTGTAGATGTTTGCAGAAAAATGAGCAACACTGCATCTCCTCATCCCCTTTGGCCTGGTGGGGCAATTACTAGCTGTGTGCATGTCCAATGTGGAGGACGCATAGATACACAGATAAAAGAAACTGCTAAAGCGGGGTTGAGGTAGAGGTTCACCTTTCATGCTATGCCTTTCCAGTTTAATAGCCTTTCTTTGGACACTGAGTTTTGAGGGGTGACCCAGGTGAGGCGGTGCCTGGGTGGAGTGACGTAGCTTCCACTTCCTCACTATTAACCCAGCTGCACTTACAAGGATATCCAGCCTCTTGGATTATTTTTGTACCCTATTCTTAATCTTACATT
>JAACJT020000013.1:5620054-5631472 GCA_009936485.2 Gymnarchus niloticus | reverse complement strand
CTCCTGGAGTATGTGGGTGGCCCTGCTCCATGCCGCTCATTCATCTGTCACCCCCCCCGCCCCCCCCACCCTATAACACCCCCTTGGGTCCCCCCCCCCCCCCCCCCCCCCCCATATGACATTAAAATGGTTAAAAGGGAAAGGATATGGATTGATACTATTTATAACTCAGACAGGATTTCTGCATTATGCACGCTATTTATAGGCATACATTTATTATAGCTTAAAAACTCCCTCTATCTTCTACTATATGCATCATTTAGGGCAGCAGGAAGTGTGGCAATCAATGAACCCATGACTCCTGCTGCTGTACCCTCATGGAAATAAGTTGAATTGCTCCAGAACCAGCCCTAACAATGGTTCAACATTGTGTATTATTTAGGATGAAAGCTAAGTGGTCACTTAGGATAATAGCATAAGCTAACTAACAACGTAATGTAGTGGGAGTAGTAATAGTATGGTAATAGTTCTGTATTGAATTGGGGGTTTGAATGGGGTGTGGCTTTTGGTTTGATGAAGTATAAAGGAGTACATTGTAATGTGCCCACACATTTATACTGCTGGAAAAACTATATGAATGGAAGCCATCCAGTCTCTGTCAAGCTGTGATCTTGTGGTCTGGTACTCAAATGCTTTATATTTATACTTGTCCTTCAATGGTTTTTCTGTAATGTCAGAATGACAGCAAATTGAAGAGGTGTTAGCTGGGACGTTGATGTGTCTGTTGAAATATGTCAGCATGACCAAAAACCTAGTCAAATACATCAAATTTCATTATTGAGCTGCTAAGAGTGGGAAATATTCTCCTGGTATCATTGGCTCACTTGCCTTTGTTTTCTGTTTGGTGTTGTTATGTTGATTAATCGATTTTCGGCACGTGAATTGGCTCACTTGCCTTTGTTTTCTGTTCGTTGTTATGTCGATTATTTGACTGTTGGCACGTGCGTTGTGGGAAAGGGAAAACGCTAATTTAATTTTGGACAGCAATATCATATTTCCTCGGAGGAATTGCCCATAAGTGTTGTGATTTTTTTTCTGCACGCCTGGCTTTTGGAAGCTGACTTATTCAGTTAGGTTATGCCACTGTAGCTACACAGCTTAGATTTGATGTATTGCAGGTGGTCACAAACAAAGTTCCTCAAAACGTATAAGACTGACTCATTGCTCTTAGTACACCTCCATCTTCATTCATGATATTTTAACCTTGGATTTGTTGGGTTTGTATACAGTTTATGCTATTTTTAAATCAGAAGGTTAAAAATTCTCTATCTAGTTTTATCGATATGTTTTGGGACATGCAGGAGATTTGATTCTTCCTTTTCTGAATGACTTTCTTAATCCAATAACATGCTCCTTGGAAGAAGGTTTCTTTTTCACCACTCCTAATACCCTCTTTGTGGGTTCTTTACTGCTGGTGCATTCCGGTGCACCATATTGCATACTTACAAATCCTCAGACCCCTAGACTTGAGAAAAACAAGCAATAAAAAAAAAAAAAAACAAAAAAAACAAAAATCTGCTTCAACAAAGAGGGTCCAGTATTTCACTTAGGAACCCACTTCTTATTTTAACCTCTAAGGTATTCATTAAAATATTTTTGAGGGTTTACCATAATAGAAGCTTGTTGTTCTACTGTTCAGGTGGAAACCCCTTTTCATTAGGAGCAGTGATCTTTTACTTGCTGGCCAAGCCTGAATACGCTATGCCCCAGTTCCATTTAAACAAAGATACTGAGTGGTCTTTGATGGTTGACTAATGAATGCTCGAAGTATAGCATTAACGACCTCTGATGTGGTCAACTGCTTTTCGTGCTAAATATTAAATGAGTGATTTTCACTCGACACTTGAGCTTAACTGAATAACTTTTGTTTCTAGTTGAATATTAATCCACAAGAAGAAACTGATATTGTAATCATACAACAGTGGCATTTTAGTGGGCTTCAGTGACCGAATGAAACCAAGCTTGGGATGTAACTGTGGTAGTTGGACACTACCGATGGAGGATGACTCAAAACTGAATTTGCTTGATGTCAACATGCAAACTAACAATGTCACCAGACTCCATGTGGGAATGGATAGGCAGTTTGGTGAGCAAAGTCACGGGACGTGGGGATTTCCAAACCAAAGATTCGACTTGGGGATTGACATCTCATGGTGTGGTGAAAAAAAGAGGATATCAAAATTTTTTTTAAATAAACAAACATAAAAAAAACACTTTTTGGCAGGAAAGGGAAGGAACAAATGCCATATATGCCAGTTCATCACAGAACTGGCCTGCAGGTATGATGTAAAAAGATCTGGCATCGCTGTCACAGCAAAGCAGAACAGGGACACCAGAATGGTAAACAGGTAGAATGAATAAATACATCATACATTATTAATAATCTCCATGTTGGCCATAAATGTGCTGTTATCACAATTTATATTATTGCTTGAAGGTAATTAAGGCACATGATAATAATTGTCATGCCATTACTTCCTCTATGTTTTTGAGTCTGTTCACATATTAAATCCATAGCGTGTTTCCATCTTCCTTGTTGAAGTATACCGATATTTCATTGACTGCTGTTTAAAAGGTTCCCACAAGCATAGAAACATGGGTGGCAAAAACATGGAAGTCAGATGAAACGTAGGTGAAGAACTGAGAAAGGAGGAAGCCAACACAGCGTAAATCCTGACAACCTGTCCCTCTTCAACTTGAGGATCACCCCCCAGATCCCTCAGGATCATCTGGGGCCTAGAATTTTATCCACATGACATTGTGAAGAACGCTTCCAGAAATGTTAACTTCCCTTCCAGACTCCTTTTTATGTAATTTTTACAATTCATTTTTTTGCCGACGTGAAAACTGTTTGCACAGGCCCAGCGGAAAGTATGTTACACATGGTTGTGTTTCAGTACTGAATTACTTTGGGAGACCACAGCTTGTCAAGGCCTTGTTTGTAGCTTTCAGATGCCTTTATAGAAATTTGGCAGTTCTTTATCTCAGTCTCTTCACTGATAGCACTGGTGTGATTGTGACTGAAAGGAAATAAAAGGAAATAGTTTAAACTGTCTTGGTTCAAAGTATAATTCAGTTAAGGGATATTTTACATTTAAAAAATCTGCACTGCAGGCATACATTACCTAGTTAATAGAGTTGAAATTCAGATGTAGGCTAATTTTCTCTGGTTTAAACAGAATATTTTTCATATATTACTGATTTAATAGATTTTTAGAACTATGCAACTGATATTTACAAAGACCTGCTAAATTTGCATTCACAAACATTTAACATATACAAAATTAAGTATTTTTTTTGCCATTTCTATCTTCACAAAGGAAATTTATGCTCAATTTAATTATGCACTGCTATCATAAGTGAGACATAGTGAAGTTCAACGCTGGCAAATCCTCCCAGAGTCCCAGCATTCAGACCCGTAAAACAGACCCAAAAAGATAATTCATTTAACAATATTTATTCCTTCGCTAATGCAAAAAAACAAGCATCAAAATATTGAAGCCTACAAGTACTGTTGAAAGTTCTGTTTCTCATTAAATTAAAATATTTTACACTAGGCATGTTGATGGCTTAAACTGACTCTGACAAGTACTTTTTGAAGGCAGTTATTATTTCAGAATCTACAGGATAGTGGTCTGTTATGAAAGGGGCAGATTATACAGGGGATTTAACTGGGTTTCCTTCTGTTATGTTCGTGATGTTCCCTAAATCCTAGTCACGCGGGACTAGGAAGAGCAGCCAAGAGCAGATGTCCTCCTTCTGTGATGGAGGAGGATGTGGTGGATTTAAAAAGGGGCCACTGCCAGAGGCACTGACTCCAGGCTTTAAAGAGGGGCCACTTCTAGATGAACTGACTCAAGGCTTTAAAAATCCGCCACCTCCAGAGGCACTGACTCCAGGCTTTATAAAGGGTCTACTGTCAGAGGCACTGATCATGACTGGCGGGGAGATAATAAAATTAGAATATGACTACTAGAGAAACTCAAAATATATTCAGTATTTTGATTCCAGCAGGAGATTACAAAAGCAATTTAAATTCCTTTAATACCTCTATAACGTAGATGATTGTGTGAATGGTAATCTGTAATGATTTAAGGAGATGTTTACAAAGAGTACAGTCCCAACACTTCCTTGTTTAATGGTCTGTTCATCAAGGTTTTTCCTTAGGTAGTACTTCATACTGGAACTGCACCAAGAGATTGAAATTATTTATGGTGGCCATTTGATAGCAATAAGGACTAATTCCATTTGTGACATCAGAATTTAAGCATGATCCATAACACTGAAGTTACATATAACCAAAGAATCAGATAAAATATATATGCTAAGTTGTCAACCAGAATGAAAGATCCTCCTGTTTCACTGGTTTGATGCTTGTGTTTGAAACTAGGAATTCACCTTAACAACTCGTCTGGTCTGGCAACAGGAGAGTTTCTGTGGCTACGTTTAATGTATGCCCCAAGTGTGTGGAAGATGTTTCCGAAAAGGTGGGCGAGCCAGTTCGAGTCGGAGGCCTACGAGAGGACTTGCCCAAAGGTTGCATATCCCATGAGTTTCGCAGGGCTTGCGGCCGTTGTGTCTGCATGGAAGTCACATGCCACTGCCCGCAACGCCATCACTGGGCCAGAATGCCAGTAACAAATTCTGGGTTAACATGAAATAAGCAGTAGGCAGAGGTAATTTTTTGCACACTAGAATGCGGGCATGTTTACATGAGCGGTAGTAGATTGAAGGCCAGCGATGACATGGGATATGTGAACTGTGTATTTTATCCCAACGATGCCAGTGAGTCATCTGCTTTTGAAGTGACACAAAGGCCATTGAAATGAAGCTGCAGCATGCCTCTTTCCAGAAACGCCATCCATATGCGGGCTAGCATAACGTCCATCTTTAGCCCAGTCTCCAGAAAATCCCCACTGCCCCCATACCATTTACCCACACAGGTCTCGGAGTGGCTTTTATTTCTGGAGGCGATGAAGGGTTGGCAATAAGCAGAGCCCCTTCTGCAAACCATGTAATGTGCGCCAATCCCAACTGGGGATTCACAGACCCACTAAGGTCACCAAAAGCAGCACAGCAATGGGCCCCTCGGTCTGAGGACAGTCACTCTGTGTGTGGGTTCTCTAAATCTCCACACTCAGCTGCCTGGTGACTTTCCACTCTCCAACATAAATACGTTGCCTTCTTTTGAACACTCCTGTTGGAGAGTTTTTTTTTTCTTTCAAATGCTAAATATGTCCCAGCATTGGAGCGGAATGTGTATCCTTTACGCGGCCGGAAGTGGCATATGGTTTTTGACACGCTGTGCAATTTGATGTCCCCAGCAAAGAATAGGTGAGAACAGAGCTTAGTGTATTTCCAAGTGTATTTACTGAAATGCTCGACATTTGGGATTCTTTATCAAGGAATGAATGGTGTACTATTAATATCCTGGCATCCCATCCAGGGTGTACCCCAGCCCTGTACCCTGCATTGGGCTGACATCCCATTCAAGGTGTACCTAAGCCCTGTGCCCAATGCTGCCTAAGATAGGTTCCAGGCCCCAGGCCCCCGTGACTCTGACCAGCACAAGCATTTACAAGTCAGACAGATGGATAAAAAGATCTATTTAAATTTTACCTTTCTAACACTCAAAGATGCTTTTTAAGGTCAAAAATAGAAATAAGCAGCATATATACACACACACGAGAATAATTACTCGGGGCAAACTAGTAAGCAACGTCAAATAAACATGGAGAACAAAGATGCAATATTAGGGGTGAATACAGTCCCATATGCTTGTGGTTCCCATTTAAGTTCTCACCACTGTGGTTTGCCCTCATTTCTGTTATAGTCTCTGAGATTAATGGATGAAAATCCCCACTGAGGCTTAGAAACAATATGCATTCGATCAGATAGGTCACTGATATGCGTGGGGCAAATGAGAACTCAGGAGACTCGTTATAGTTCACAAAATAATTAATGTTAATGACCATCTGTATTGTTCAGCATTTTTTCTGTCAGATGAAAGTAAACCAGTGTTTTTTGGCCCACCCTGGTGTCTTTTGATCCAAGCAGAGTGCTTACTGAATAGCAAGGGGAAAAATATCAGACATACGTACATAAACTTCTTATTTCAAATGTGCGTACTGATGTAGCCCCTATTATTGCAACAGCTTGGCCCAAACCTGACTAGTCTATGTTGACCTACTGTACACTCAGATTTTTCACAGGTGGCTTTTGTGTATCTGGCCTTGCCTCAAGGGTACCATGACTATGCTGTGCCAAACAATAACATTGCTAGAGAGTCTGTTCTATTACTCCACGGGGCTCCTTTTGGTCCGGGGTACTAGTGTGTCATCGAGCCATCGCAGGGGATAGACTGCATTCAGTACGCAGTGCGCCTCTCCATTAATAAGCCCCCCTGCCCCACACCAGTAACTGAGCTGCGTAGCCATTAGCTAAATGCATTTCCGAGTATAGAGCGAGTCCTCACCCTGGTGTGTGGCACGGTGTCAAATGTGGAAGGAAGAAAAAGCTGCTCCTTGGGGGTACACAGGTTCCACTGAGTGGCCAAGGGGGGGAGCAGGGTCTCTGTAGGGGTTGCGAGTGTGGAAAAGGCCACGGGGAACTGGGCCCCAGCACAAAATGCCACTCACACTCACATACGGAGGCTGCCTGTTTAAATACCTGCTGACTTCAGCTAGCAGTGCGTGTGCAAGTGAAGGAACCACTTTCAAGTATAACCAAGCACAGCGTCAAGCTCCATTCAACCCAGTCAAAATAGTCTTCATATAAGACAAGTTAGCCTTCTGCTCAGGCCCGGTGTCGACAAATTTGTAACTTTTATAAATGAGAACCCGATGATGTATATCACTTTTCCACATATTTTTCCATCTTAGGGAAAGGTACACATACTGCTTGTTTCAATTATATCGGCATAGTCTATTTGTAATTATAAATATATGGGATATTTTTTAAGTGAAAACCACTTTCGGGAAATGCCATGTGACTTAACAAGAGCTTGAAATGCATTATTTAAAAGGAAAAACATTAAATTATATAATACATAGCTATTTATAAACAGTGGTCATTATGTGCCAACTCAGCTCTTGCAAATTATCGTTCGATAATAATGGAACAAATTGCCATTCTCAGGATTAAAATATTAGATATTATTTTTAATATGATGCTCTGAATTTCCGCTTGGGATTGCTTCTCTTAGTGATTCCACAAAAGCAAATGATGAATAAAAAATCATACCTACAATATATAACACAAAATGACACCAGCATTCTTTAGCAGTGTGGGATCATGTATAGCAAATATGTTTCAAAAGTACACCATGTCAGCCTGCATTGGATGCTAAGCCTTTGAAATACTAAGACTAATTTTGTTCATGTGACTCCAGCACACACCAGATGAAAGGAAGGCTAATTGTACTGCTAGGTCAGTGAAATGCTCAGTGTTTTGAATTGGTTTCTATGCCATATATGGTGGTAATGTCAAACATTTCTTTATGAAGCAGGGGGAGCTATTGAGCAAACTGATTGCTAGCATCTATGTAATTCACATGTTGAATAAAGAGGGGAGGAAACATCTGCCAGGGTTAGCATGCTCTGTGCATTGTAGAATCAGCATGACACAACAGTTCACGCCGGGTGCTAAACTTCAGTTTTCTCCCTTTTAAATCAGCTATGACCCCTTCGTACACTCAGACAACCTTTTCCCCCATTACCATTGATTAAAAACAGACAGGATGTATTCTTTCTATATCAGGGCATTATCTGCATAATCAAGAAGATTAACTTTCCCGTAAACCACGTAGTTTGAAAGTATGCAGATGGAGAATTATTTGTAATGGGGGCCAGGAATGGGAAGAGGGCAATATAGCTTTTCATTTTCAGAAATCCCTTAGATAAACAGTGAGAATTTTTTTTTTGTGGTTGTTATTTAGGTTGTGTTGCTGTGGATACTCTGGATAACAAGTGCTGTCGAGTCAGCATGAGTTGACAGTGATCAAAACTGGACTACGCAGCACAGAGTTCATGGTATTTCATTATATTGATTTATATAGACACTGTTTAACTTCTACTATTGTATACATGAACTGTAGTCCCAGATTTATTATGAACATATAAACTTGTATAAATTAAAAACCAATGCTACTAATGCACTTATTATAACTAAAATTAAACTCGCTTAGTTATAATATCATCAGATGTAATTTTATTTGCTTTCTACCAATGTAATTTGGTTGTAATAATCAGGTTTTAGACCATTAGGCTTATTGTTATGATATATACACTACTTAAAAAAAATTGAACCCATCTTATTTTTGCAAAAGCTTTATTGATCTTGAGCTGATTTTGATCATTTTTGGCTGAACGGTTGCAGGCCTGTGTGCTTGAGCACTCACTCTAACTGTAGGACTTGTTAACGTTTTTGACTGTCACCTGACATTGCTGTTTGATTTTGATGTTTATCATCGTGAACATTAGTCAGATTTGTTGCTTGTGTTACAAGGTACAGTATGAGGACATAAAACAAGTGTTGAGAAGAAAGACGGAGGCCTGCGCCCATGCACTGACTACCGGGCGCTGAACAACATCACCATCAAGCACCAGTACCCCCTTCCCCTGATCCCTGCAACCCTGGCACAGGTCCGAAAAGCCAAAATCTTTACCATGCTCAACCTCCGTAGTGCCTACACCCTAGTTTGAATCAGAGAAGCGAATGAGTGGAAGACGGCCTACACCACCACCAGAGCCCACTATGAGTATTTGGTGATGCTGTATGGCCTTACTAATGCCCCCACAGTCTTCCAATCTTTCAAGAATGAGATGTTTCAGTACGTCACCAACCAGTTCCTTGTAGTATATGTTGATGACTTACTTATCTATTCTCTGGACCCGATGACCCACCGAACCCACGTATAGGCCATCCTCCAACGCTTAAGGGAAAATGCCCTCTACATAAAGGCCGAAAAATGTGAATTCCACCGGGGGTCGATCTCCTTTCTGGGATATGTGCTGGGATTCTTGCTGCATGTGGATCCTCCGTGTGTGTTCTTCCGGCATGTTTTCTTATAATTTGCCTAAGGTGTATTTCTGCCAAAAATGATCAAAATTGGCTCAGGATCAGCAAAGTTATTGCAATAATAAAAAGTTTTTTTTTTTTTTTTTTTAAACACAGTGAATATGTATATATAACAATGAGCATGCCAAGTCCCAAACAGGACATTAGGGTAAAATGCCATCGGTGCAGTCACCAAAAGTCGATATCAACCTACCATCAGTTTAACGTATATCTTAAGATCATTTTATCATATAATGCATGTGATAGCAGGAACACATATCTTAAATTAATGGACAGTTTAAATCTTAAGGTCATAAAACTACTAAACAAACACTGATCTATGTATTACTTCTTGGACATCCTTCTCTCGACATTTGATCTTGCTGTATTGCAATTATTATACTTGATGCCCTACTGTGTTATGCAGAATACTTTAACTTTCTTCTGCTGCTGTAACTTAATGTTCTATTATTTACGGTCTAACAGTCGTTGCTTATTGACTTCTTATTTATTGTCCTACTTGCATTTCAGTTGCCATGACTCAAATTGGAATTTCACCCTTCCCAGTACATGCGACAATGTGAGTCCCTGAATCCTAGAACGGTAGAACAACTGCAAGATGTCGGCTTTGCTTCTTGGCACACATGTACATGGAGTTAGTATGGGCTTCATCGAGGTACAGAAGTTTTTCTTTTGGCATTCGGGTGGAATGGCATCCCATTCAGGATGTTCCATAAGCTCCTGGGATTGGAGCCAGTCTTGCATTGCAGAAGCAGTGTTGTCACTAATCTAAAGTAAACCATCAAGAGAGACGATATGGGATTTAAAATCAAATAATAATATTAGTACAGCATCATGGCTCCCAGCACTGAGCCTCATCATCCACCACATCTCAGTCAAGACTAATGAATTCCGAGTTCAGCTGGACTGGAGAACCAGCACGCACTGTGTGTTGAGAGGGCCAACGCTGGGGAACATTAGCGGAACGTTTTGTGTGTGATGGGTCACATAAAGTTTGGAGAAGCTAAACAGAAACATAAATATGCAAATCACTTCCATAGTAGACACAATTGCACTACAGAAATAGTGAAATCAGAGATCTGTGCACATTGAAAGCTTTAAAAGTATTACTGCAAAAAATGTCAGGTAAATTGTGCCAGCTGGCCTCATTTTAACATGATAGATTTGATGAGATGTATGACAGAAATATGTAAATGCTTTGACTGGGTGTTTCAGTGGAGCATTTCAGGGTAAGAACCTCACTAAAAGGCAGCATGTTTGGTCTCTCTTCAAGATGGGGCCAGCAACCTTCACTTTTGAAATCTATAATCTTCACCTTTATGTTACCTCCACTGGTGTATGATTAGGCGAGCGCATAACTACAAACTACACCTTGTGCAATTTCTCTGATTTTGCCGTCCGCAAAAATGATTCCTCTCAGAAAATACGTCGGGCTTCGCTAACTAGCTGTTTGGCCTGGTTTGAGCACTGCGGTGACCGCACTTTACTTACCTTGACGTTGGCGTGAGGAAATCTGACGAACGCGCAGCTGAGTGGCGCCTTCGTAGGTATAATAAGGCAGCGTGATTGCTTTTCAGTGGAGTGTGTGCTGGCAATTAAAACGAGACCATAAGTAGACCTTTATTCAGAAGCAACATTAAGCAGGCAATGTGTTGGCTGTGTCAGTGCCAAACTGCCATTTGCTGTAATAGGGCTGGGAGTTGGTGCTCCGGTGGTCCCATTTTCTGGAGCTTTTGGATTAGATTTATCTGGATTAGAAAGGCAACATACAGGATCCACAGTTGTACACCAAGAAGTCCACTTTTGCAGGACTCAGGACTGCTAGTTCTCATACAAATATAAAGGAACAGACACAATGCTCACTTTTTAATATGCATGTACTTTGATCAGTCTCCTGCTACCGGTGTGATGACTGAAAGTCCACTGGGATTTGCTATTTTAGCAGTGAATTAATTTCAATCATAATTTTTTAGGAAAACTAATAATGACAGTCTGAAATTCCGTGGGTAGCACTGTTGATGCGTATCTCCAAGGGTAGGGATTTGAATCGCACCATTTTTTCTGTTTGTGTATGGTGTTTGCTTGCCTTCAGTATCATGTGTGTTTCCTCCTGCAGTCCAAAGACATGCAGTCAGATGAAGTGGAGACTGTAAAGAGCCCAAAGTGTATCGTGTCCAGGACGTTTCCTTGCCTTGTGCCCTATATTACCTGGGATAGGCTGCATGTGCCCATTGATTAGATTAGATTAGACTGGATGGATGGATGGATGGATGGATGGATGGATGGATGGATGGATGGATGGAGCAATTTGGCTGAACGCATTATCGGTTGTGTACTCTC
>JAACJT020000013.1:5564107-5619954 GCA_009936485.2 Gymnarchus niloticus | reverse complement strand
TAGGCTGCATGTGCCCATTGATTAGATTAGATTAGACTGGATGGATGGATGGATGGATGGATGGATGGATGGATGGAGCAATTTGGCTGAACGCATTATCGGTTGTGTACTCTCTATCTTGTAAGACCTCTACCTGTGGTGATATAAGAGCAAAGCCAAGCAAGTAGTTAAAGATCCAGACCAGATATGCCATAGCGGTCTGAAGACCAACACCGAGAAACTTAGAACAAGTCTCTGTCCTCAGGCGGTCTGTAAACTGTGTGAGGCCTCCTAAGATATAACATGGACTGTACACAATGTTGTCTCGTTTACCCTTTCATTTTTATTTATTTACTTCTTATGTTAGTTTTGTTTTCTTTTGAGGAAGATCCAGGAAGCAGGGGGAAGATACGTTTGCCTACACAATGTACAGTATATGTTGGTAAATGTGAAAAATAGAAGTTGACACTTAATTAACATCTTGTCACACACAGGGTGATGTAGAGAAATGCTGGCCCCCCTCAGAGAAGACTTATTGTTGGGACTTTCTGCAAGAATGCCAGGTGAAATTGAAAGTACATATTCCTCAATTACCACGTCCAAACTTCAGTTCATAATTTAAGCAAAATAGACGTGCGATAAAGAGAAAGGGCAGCATTGATTTCAATCTGAAACATTTCACCCTGTCCTTCAAGAAATTCACAGATTGGGTGGATGGTAGGCCATAAACTACTTATTAAGTCCAAAAAAATCCACTTTTATGAGTTAATTGAACTGCCTCGAAGGACATAAGCTATACTGTACTGGTCTCTGTAAAGAACTGTAATTAGAAAGGTTTACCCTTTACCCCCCTCTCAACAATCTGATGAATACAGGTTCATCACATACCGATTGAAACATAACAGCTTCAGTTTGAGTGCTTATTGATTGCAGAAAAAGGTTCCAGTACCTTTTCCATAATATAGGGTACAAACAATTCAAATGCATAGTGTATGTGTTCAAAAGCATTCATTCATCTATGTGTTTGTGTCTGCTCTGGTATGTACTTTACCTGGATTTAACCTTACATCCTTAAAGATGGGTTAATGAGCCATAAAGGCTAAGCCTCAGTAGATAGAAAAGTCAGCCAAACGACAAAGCCTGAAATAACGAGGCTCGCGAACCGAGAAATTTACATTGGCCTCAGTTGAATAAGGCAATCATGGCCTGTTACTATTGTTTATTATTAGACGCTGCACTTTTCAACAGATACTCTAATCCCTTTATTTTAGACCATTGTGTTTATGCCTTAGCCTTGCAGCGTACGTTATTTAAGGCTTGTCGTCACATGGGTGCACATGCTAGTAAACACAAGGACCCGTTCTATCAAAGGAAAGTCAAGGTCTACTAACTGAGCCTATTTTGCAAATAGAATTTAATTTCAGCTGTGTGCTCGATTTGTTTACATTGTGTTTATGAGATAATAGAGCGCATGCCTGACTCGTGCATACTTTTGGTGATGTGAAGTGCTAGGTATGAAGTGTTCGAATATTAAACTGCTGAAGCAAATGGGCATTGAGCCGTTTGAAAAACATTGAAAGGAAGTGTTCCGACTTGGTTCCAAAGTAGAGTTTCTTTGAATATTTGTTGCATGGTACCCCATTGAAAGAAGTGAGAGGCACGGGAAGATTTTTTGGCAAACAGAAGAATGAGCCATACAGGCGCAATGAGGTTAAACTTTCACGCGCATAATGTCTGCATTCAGTGGTGACACTTTTATCCTCGGTTTGCCAGAGGAGCTGCCAACTTCCAATCTTTGGTTTTGCCACAGCTACCAAGCGAAGTAAATCATGGAAAACCCTGCAGCAATATGGAATGATAATCTGATCTTGTGAGTTCAGACCATCATATATGGTGGCAGAGTTTCAACGAGAGCAAAGGAAATTTCCACACTCGCAAGGAAAAACATGCCGAAGTAGTAGGATCTATGCGAGTTCTGCTACCTGTCAGACATTCAGAAGCTCCTTTTCAGATTAGTTAATCCCACCATGAACAAACAAATCATCCAACTGCGATAGTCTATTCATCTCTGCGTAGCGGATGGATGGATGGATGAATGGATAAGTGCTAGTAAAACGAATTGCTATTTTTCTCTTGTCGTGCCCTCACTCTCATTCTCTGGCTCCTTCCCCTGCTGCTTGGTTTCCTCGTGCTGAGCCTGGCTGCTCTGCTGGTCCTTGATGTCTCATTCTCCGCCTGGGGCTTGTGGCCTTGTTGGAAATGTGGTTGCCTGGTGGCCCTGGCATGTTTCCCTCTGTTGGTCCTGTTGGGGAGGGGCGGTTCTGATCTGGAGGGTGTCTGGTGGGTCCTGCTCAATCATACTGCCTCGCTTTCTCACTTGGTGCTATGAGCCAGCTCTCTGCTCCCTCAGACACCTTAAGCCCTACTACGGTATGCCTGCCTGTCTGAGTTGCTGGTATTACTGTAGGCCACTGGGTAGCCAAAAGTGACCATTGGAGCTGAGAGTCACCCAAATCTATGGGCCCTCGATACCTACGGATGGACACCTTTCCCATGTTCTGAGTTCCGTTGTTCCAGTGCACCTTCGCCCCCCAGGAACCCTGTTCCTGAGCCTGCATTCCTTGAATTCTAGTCCTGGTTCCCCATAGTCTCCTCGGAGTCCTGGTGTGTCTCTCTGGAGTTCTACCCAGAGCCCTGGTCTGTCTCTCCAGAGTTCTGCTCGTAGTTTTAGTCTGACTCCCCGGCCTGTCATGTGTCTGTTCTGCTCTGTGGTTCCCTGTTCATGTCTTTCCAGGCGCTGTCGTCGTAGAGCCACATGTACTCGGTGCTTTTCTCAAGTCGTGTTGTGTTCTTCCCGATGCTCCTCTCGCCAGGCACTGCTGTAAGCGTTCTTCCTGAGCTCTTCCTGGTTTGTCTGTCTCCACGACTTTTCTCACTGCCCCTTTTGTAGGCATTCTGTTTTCTCCATCCCGTGTCCCGCAGTGTTCTGACTCTTCTATTGTATATGCAATATGTTTATATATATTATAAATACTATATATTCAGTTCTTGTATTGGATCTGTTTAAAATGTGTATTTAAAGGCATGAGGTTAATGAAACGAAAATGAGTAAATTTAACCTTATCTCACGATGAAAATTTAAAGAATTAAACATCTTCTGTGGGCTGTGGTTTTCACTTAATTGTCATAAATTGTCATAAAATGAATTCAATTTTTTGGGGTTTTTGAGTTTACTTAAGACTCGACTGTAGTGTCTGTTTCGAACCATGGTATAGCGGGAGAAATTTACATTCGAAGCACAAGTTCAAATAATGCAGTTACGTTGCTTCTTTTGCCCTTAGGCCAGGTGAGGCTAACTCACACTTTTTAAGCCGAATGGAAAAAGTGAGACAAATCGTATTGGCTAAGTTTCTCAGAATAAAAGGGTTTGTGTTTGTGAGTGACTATGAAAATACGGTTGCTTGCCAAGACTTGTATTGACATCGAAATTTGGCTTAAAAACACATTTTCCAAGGTTTTATCTGAAACATGATTTTGAATATTTATAAACTAATTTTTACTAACGATAGAGTCTTTTCTTTAACAAGGTGGTATGACAGACAGGAAAACAAGATGAAATTTCAAGTTTTAAGAGAGATAGTGGTATGCGTAATGACTTATTCATAGAGAACTGGAATATGACCGTATAATATAGCAAAATGTCTCCAGAATTTTTTGGTGTGCAAGACCACTACAGTGCCATGTTTTTGATTTGTTGGCTCATGCACAAAAGGCATTTCAATCAAAGGCTGATGTCACTGAGTAAAAAGTAGAAACTTCCATTGCATTGGGTTTTCCTGTAAATTGTTTTCTCAGCAGGGCGGTTTGGCCCTAGATGCAGAACATGATATTTGTATCTTCCCATTGCAGCCTTCAATTGCCCATGTTGAATGGACACAAATGCATTTGATTTTCTAGAATGAAGGTAATGTCGATTTTATATATTAACGTTCAATTTGGATGGGGATTACAGATAGGTGGCCATATTTGTTTCCATTGAGTATGGCCACCCGGTGTTTGCGTATGCTCACTTGCTGGTCTTGATCACTGGGGTCATTGTTAACAGGCCGTTTCAGAAGCTGGCTCATTACCTCTGGGAAAACAATGGACTTTCAAAGAACTTGACCAACTTTTCCAGTAATTGCAGCATTTAAGCACAACTCCTCGTCCAAATTTTTTATATCCAGAAGAACATTCTGAAAGCTAACCCATATTAAGTAGGATTAGCACTACCATGTAGCTGTCGTACACAAATCAAAATTTTAATTAGGTTTAACATTTTGTCATAAAACACATAATTGTCCCACGTGTCGTCATATGTAGGCAACAATGTTTTACTCTGGTAATGAGTAGCTAAATTAGGCTTCAGGTTGTACCTGTTTAATGGAAGGATTTTGTCAAGATTTTTCTCCTACATTGAAAATAATTAATGACACCTACACAGCATTATTAGGATTGCTCATAATCCCATATATTTACTATAGTTTGTAAATGCCCTCCCATCTCAAGGTAAATGCTTGCTTTTACAATGCCATACATTATTTTAAATTACATTTTATTTTGGTCAATGACTGGGAAATTTGGTCATCTATGGTAGGGATAAAATATTTTTTTCTGTTGTTGAATATTTACTTATTTTATTTGATCGATGTTTAAATGAGAATGCTGCGGTTTGTTATAGGGGCATACTAAATGACAGCATCTCAGTATAAACGGGTTGCCAGTAAGGACATGGTTTGTGGTTCTGTGGATTAGCAATCTGGGCTCAAATCCGCAAGTTTGCTGACTTGAATCCCATGGTCGGCAGAGTGAGCATATCACCGTTGGGCCCTTGAGAATGGCCCTCAATCTCAAAAACTGTCCTGGGGGTGAGGAATACATGGATGACCCTCTGGTCTGACGCAAAGCTTCACTCCCTCCTCAAGTGGGACTAAATAATGACTAATGTACGAATTTCCAATAATGTTTCATTTCAGTCCATTTTTCTTGAGGTCATAGCAGGATTTACTGTAAGGCTACAGAACTACCCTTTGCCCTCAGAGGTCTTCCAAGCCCTGCCATCCCCAACCTTAAACATGCCTATGCTCCTTACTCAAGCCCTGGTCTGAACAATGCCCCATTTTCCCGCTCCAGTCCTCCATTACAGGCCTGTGGCTTGGCAGCGGCCAGTGCCTCAGATTTCAACCACATGTACCCCGTTCGAATCAAACGATCTTCATGCTGGCAGCGAGGCCACATAGCTCGGCAAAAAAGCCACATTTGCGATCCGACCGAAGGTGGAAACGGCGCCAGCAGCCCGAGCCACTCACCAGGAGGAACAGTGACGGCTGGGAACGAGTGGACTGCTCTAGTGTAACATAGGCGCATGCAGAATTTTTTGACCCATAATTGAATTTGGTTGTTTACTTTTATAGCACATTCCTGGAGACATTGGAGTTTCAATCAGCGGTAATATGCACCAGCAGATAATCGGGGGCAATCGTTTTCTGCATGGTCCAAATCATGCAGGGACCTCCTACCATTTTTTTTTTTTACCCCTTTCCTAAGTTTTCTTGGTTTCTGGTTGGGTGTTAAAAGGTGAAAGAAAGTGGCTGACTGAAATGAAAAGCTCCAGATTCAACATTTAGACATTCTGGCTTGTCTTGGCATAGGAGGAGGCTCGCTGACACACCTGTCCAACATTGTCATCATGGAGACCTGTCAGTGGTGCTTCTCAGAAGATCTGTTCACCTCCAGATGAGCATGAATGTTTCATTATATTTTAATAGTAGAACCCAACACTTTCAAGGAGCTTGCCACCTTGTCAGCCTTCTGAGGTAGTTTTATTGAGTATTTGAGTGCTGCGTGGTAGTGTTAATTTCTCTCAGGCATCAAGAATTTCACACTTCTTGTCCACTGAGAGCTCTCAAATGCAGACATGACTTCATGGCTGCAGCACTGCAGGTGAAGATTGTAGTAATTAGCAGAAATAACGTTTTTTTCCCAAAATCTGTGCTGGACCAGAACCCTGCAATCTTCCTAATGCATGTGATTAATGCCTCTCAAGGTTAACAGATACCAGCTTCATATTTTGCAGACTTGAATACAATTTTAAAAATATAAAATGCTTTCACAGGCATTCAGGATAGTTCTTTATAAATTCATATACATTTCAGAAAAGGGAGGAAGTTCTTGCAATATGACTCCATCCATGTGGCTTCTAAAGTTTTAGAGGTCATTGTTTTTATAGGTAATGGATGAGTGTGGCTCTTTAACTTGATATTGGCCATATGGACCAGTGACCAGAAAGCTACCTGTTTTAAACAGCAATATGAATTTAGCAGACTCATGTTCAGTTGCAAACTTTTCAGCTCACTTTCTCAAAAAGCTTTCCAGATGGCTAATAGAGCTTTATTTCAGGTAAGACCAGATGGCCCCGCCCACTTCTGTGGGCGAGATGAACAGTAGCCAGCTTGGTTCTTGCAATATGACTGCAAGCCCTCAAGCTTGTCTTCAGTCTCTTTTACTAGAATAAATGGGGGAACACTGTCTCGTGAGCTTAGGCTCTATCATAGAAATTCAGTCAAGAAGCACAAGAGATGCTTACTCTACATTAAATCACTGAGACGCTGTCATAGAAATTCAGTAAGTCAAGAAGACTCTATATAGACTATCTAAGACTTTGCGTTGTTTGTCCTCTGGCTTGTTATATTGTATATCACAGGCTCATACCACTAACTTCTATGAGGAATAATTCTATGTTTATTGCAAAGTATGCTTATCCAAGGCAAGCAATCAGATTAATCAAAATCATGATTTGGTGTCATGAAGGGGCTATGCTTTCTGAATGACAAATCCTAACAAGTAAAAGCATCATGAAAAAGTTACACAAATATGTACCTCTGACTCAGAACAGAATTATGAAAAAAGGTTACAGTTCATCCAGTTATGGCCTTCCCCAGTGAGCGTGCACACCCGTGATTGGTTTGATGCGATCACATGACTTAGAGAAACATCACCGAAACATAGATATGAAAATGGATCCATTGATGCATGCCCTTCACGGTACCAGATGTAAATATTTTCAAAAGATGCTTTTCCTTTTAAATCTATAGTCTTGCTTCTCCTTTCTCTGCATCTTCCTCTTCCTGTAGTTAGCATCCCAAAGGAGTAATACCTTTACGATAATCTCTTTTAAATAACACGTGGTTGTAAATTATCGGTATGCAGAAAAACGCAAGAAATATCTTCAGGAAAACTGGATCTCCTTCCTGTGAAACTCCAATGAATCAGATAATGACAGCTATTATAAATAATGTTAATTTATAATCTCATATTTCCTGTTCTGTTTATTCCGAACCTATTACAGGTCAGAAAATTGATGTTCGATTTCATCCATGGACCAGATGCCATTCTGAAAAAATATGAATTCATATAATTGTTTCTAAACGACAATTTAAAGTGAATGTCTTCACCATGTCTTCTGGTGATATAAGGGCTAGTTAATCTTTTTCCTGCTTAAAACAAATAATTTGGATAAGAAATCACAGCTGGAACTAGCTCTGAAAATTGTATTCATGGATTTGTTGGAAAACATGGAATCATTAAACAGATAACTTCACCATGCTAAAGGTGTAGTCACATTCTCTCCATAAAACTTGTCAAATGTTCTAACCAACTATGTCTTCAATAAAACGGATCTGACTTTCACTCTGGAAAGCTTTATTTGGAGGGTGAAGGTCCCAAGACATTTTCCCCACACAATAAGCACTTTCCATCACTGCATAAGAATAAATCAAAATGTCAGCACCAGGCTACATCGATAACAATGTTTTTGTTTCAATTTGACAAGTCAGCTCTTCCATTTTATAAGATTAACAAAAAAAGTGAGTTAGAAAACGTCGGGTCTAAATTTATTTATGACATTTTAAAATTATACTCAAAGTGAAAACTTAAGAAACGTAGTTCATTGATGTTTTTATAGGTGGCCTGTGCTCACTCCCATTAAACTGAATAATCATAATTAAAACCTGGGCACCCTGTTTCATTGGATAATTTAATTATCCTGTGCTGAAAAAGATATAGTTTCATTTCTAAGAGCATGTAAAAATCTGTAGGTACTTGGCCACCCTCCATGTGTGCAGACCTGTTACTATTTAGGGTTAAACGTACAATTGTAACTGAAACTGATAAAAACGTTGGCAGATTTTGTATAGTACCAACTAGAGCTGATGAATCTGATTCATAGTGTGCCAATCAGAGAACAAAAATATCACACCCTGAAACACATCTATATTAAGATGAGGTTTTGCTGATCTTCAGTGCTAGCTTAGGTACGACTGTGCATTATGTTTTTGTTATTATGGCTTGAGGGCAGAATCCTATTGAGAAAGTAAGGTGTATTATTTGGTCTTCGAATGAATTTTCAAAAACAACAGACACTGATCTTGTGTTTAATTGAATTCGATGGAATGGGATATTTTACCATATATCTACTTGGTTTCATCTACAGTATACATCTGATTTTTTGTTATTATTCAATCCTTTTCCACTGGATAGACTCACATAATGTTATTTATTATACTTTTGAACAAAAATGATAACCTCCCCATTCCAGCAGCTAAATGCAATTTTGAATATCCCTAAAGTACAGCTTTCTGCAAGGCAGTATGCAGTGGATTACTGGACCATATTTTGAGATTTTGCATACAGTAGCTCTTATACCGTATTATAAAAATTTAACTTACAAACTTTAACCTTGGCTTTTGTTGAAGTGTTTGGCAAAATTTCCGCTGGAAGAGACGGTGGAAGAGAAGTCTGCAAACATTGCTTATGGCCATCTGTAACTTCCGTAGGTTCTGCTGAGTATTCTTTGAAAATTTTGGTATAAATACGACACGTCCAAAGGAAAAAAAAAAAAAAATCGAAGCTGTTAATGTTAACATAAATGTTTTGACTGCATTCTTGTCTCAGAGTGTGAACGATAGATTTTGTTTGGCATCTGGCAGTACGCTCCATCCATGAAGACCAGCTTGCTGCTAGGTTAAAGTGTCAGTTCTGCCAGCGTGTAGAAGTGGAACATTGTTGAATGACTAGTTATGGGGTGTGCTGATGAAAACAATATGGCGATGAGCAGAAAGTTAAATATTTATTCACCCAGAAAGAATTCACCCTTTATATTTGTAATTCAGCATCTGTGGCATCTGCCAGGATTGCTCTCTGATCTACTGCTATGGGGTTAGCCTTTATGCTAACACGCAATACTCACAAATAAATGTGTACATAATGTCCTGAAAAAGCTCAGATGTCACTAAGTATACCATATTTATTGGCTACGTTTTTAATGCCTTTTAGCTGACTAATTATTTTGAAACTAACCATTATTGTAAGCTAGACCCATATAAGCAGCCTCATTTGTGAATTTTGAATTACTATATGACATAATGCATTGCATGGCATGCCAAAGTGGGCAATAAATAATTAATTGCCATGTGTAATGTACCATTGCCTCCAAACTGATAATATAAAATAATGCACTCTGTTGCAAAGTCAACATTACACGTAGTAAGGGAAACAAAAATCAACAGCCATCCGGCGAGAAAGAAAACGTCCTGGAAAACGGGGTCATTTCAAGCTGAGCTCTTGTTAAATTAACTGACCACATTACCTGGTGGAATTTGGGTGGTTTCAGATTTGGAGTCGGTGTGGTGCAATGATAACTCGGCGCTGTAACTCTAACAGAGGGACACCAAACAAACAATCCACGGAGAATAGGCTTCTGCCACCTGCTGAAGCAAGACCGCCACACCTATCCTAGCATGAGCTTGAGCAAATCACTCCCCATCCTCTTGGGTTTCAGATCCTCCTCCAGAAAAACGCAGCGTATCCATATGTAATGAGAATAAATCCCCACAGTCCTGCCAGCAGACCTGCTGTGTTGGAGACAGACTCCAGACTTCCATTTCTTTGCGTTTGTTTTGTAAAAGAACCTTTGGATTCTCTGAGATATATTTAGTTGGCCTAATTAGAATTTTGCTAATCTCAGTCCTCACAGAACTAATAAAATAAAGTGAATACGTCACACATATACACTGCTCAAGAAAAGTGAACTTATTTCCCTGCAGAGGATCGCTCACTGTGTCTATTTAAATAAAAAAACAGTTTTTAAAGAGACCATCGCAATTACCTCTACAAAGAAGAAAAAGAAGTAAATTTTGTGCAATCAGACTCCTGATTATGGGAAATATAATAACTTGATACAGAGACATGCGAATGAAAAGCAGCTTACTCCTTCTTCCATATTACCAGCAAAATGTGTTCAGTGATGTTCAGTGACTAAAACTCGAACTGCAAGCAACTTAAATACAGTTCATTTCCACACATGCAGTAAATGAAGGTGTGAGTCTCTACCAAAATTATATTGTAGTTTAATCAGAAGCCATATGTTTATTGAATTGCACTTGCTCAGGATTCACAACAAATGCTCTTTTTGTCCTTCCCGAGCTTCCTTACAGACTAAAACTGAGCCCAACCTAACCCATCGTATAGACGCCGTACTGGGGTCTAATGTAATGTTTTGATTATCAACAGGTATCAATACTTCTCAATCCCCTCAACATAACAATGACTATGTTTGTAGCTTGTATTTAAAGTATTTACAGTACTATTCCAGTCTGTCACATGGCATGCTGGGTAGCCATGTTACAATATTTTAAGAAATGGCTAACTGATACTTAACTCTTTATGTAAAACATTGACGAACACTGGGAGAATTTTGTAACACAACTAAAGACAGAACTATCAAAGGCCACCAACAGACCGATGATTACTGACAACCGTATTTATAGTCCTAGTGTATTGTAATAATAGCTGAAACAATACTGTACTTGGCATGCTCCATAAAACAAATGACGGATGACAAACTTCCACAGAGGAGCAATTAAATGGGAAGATTGGGATATTTTATTGTTTTGCCCTCGATGATGGAAGAGACGTTCAGTTATTGATGCTGTACTTTCTGGTTAAACAATTTCCATTTAATCTGGAGGGAGGTCACCTTTTGGCCATAGCAGACATTTTGCAAATTATGACTTTGCTCTGACGCCAAGAGCAAAACAATTTATCTTTAATTATGGCATACCAGATTTTGAACAGACCAAATGAGTGACTCACATAGGAGCTGCAAGCAATATGATCAAGGTCTCGGTGATTAGACCCCCCTATCCGAGCCTTCCTGACAGCTGAGGTCAGTTACGCACCTGCGCACAGAGGCTTACTTACATAATGGAAGATGTCATGCGGAGTTATCTTATAAAGCTCTGATCGCAAACCTGGCACATTTCCGTTTACGAGTCATTTATTGAAGGAAATTTATAATAAACGATGTTGTACTGAACTCTATGATTGTGTTAATTGATTTGGGGGCTAGGGAGTGGTCACATTATGCGACATGTACGGGGACAGGGGCGGGCAAATAAAAACACTATGATAATAGACTTCATGTATCTGAATTGCTAATTTGTACTTGCAAATTACAAACTCAGAATTACAAAACAAACTAGACTAGTGAGTGATTGAATACCAATTAGCTGAATCCATAGGCGTAGCTGGGGGGGTGGGGGTGGTTGCAGGTTTGATTCCCCCAAAATATGTTTGGAACCAGCAGTTTCCTCTGCATTTAAGTTGGCATAAAATTCTCTCCAGCAAGGTGTTTCCATTATTCTGTCCAAACCCCTTGATGGAGAATACTGTAGCCACACTTGAAAATTTCCCAACGACTTTCACTGTCAGATCAAAATGCACTGTTTTTACACATAGTTTTGTGTGACTTTTATTATGAATTAATGCCTTTCATCTAGTGGCAAAATGGAATTCTTACTGATCATTATTCAGCATATCCCTGACCAAGGCTATAACCCCTCTGAAAAGTCTGTAATATATGAGTTTGCACAGTCAGTTGGCACATCACGCATTACATCACCCTGGCAGTGTTATTTTGCCAAAACCATTTCTCTTGCTCTCACATGTTACCTTTATTACCAACATCTTCAGCATTTATGGCATGTCTCAAACTGTGGGAACAATCTGTTTGCCCCAACTCAGCAACTTCAATGGCCAATTCTGAGAAACACAGCACTGTTGCCAGTGTCTCAAAAGTACGGTACCTCTGGTTCAGACCCAGCTGGAAACCTCTCTTGCGCCAAACTCTGGGAATTGCATAGTAAAGCAGCGTAGCTAAGGGCTTCAGTTCATTTCGCTGATTGGCCCGATAGGTGAGAAAACACGGCGGCAGTCTCCATTACATCGGCCTTATGCATTGGCACCATTGGGCCTTTGAGCACGCCATTCAGCTCACAGTTCCCAGAAAACGCAAACAGCATCTACCTAAACCAATTTTGTTCCCTCAAGACTTTTAATGAATTTTTATTACGTGCTCATTTTGTGCAACATTAGCGCTATTTGTAAAAATAACCAAGTTGCTATCATATTAAGGTTCCATAAGAGACTTCATGACACGTATGACCAGCCTGGGTTATGAGGTGAACGTGGAAATTGCTAATTAGAATTCGATCCCGCTAAAGGATGCTACATGTGGCTCGTGTCATGCTGTATGCTGGTAACACATCTGACGTACATTAAATGCTGTCTTCGGTGGTGCCCCACCTCGCTGTAAGTAGTGCAATCTGTGAAGCCCAGAACGACCTAGCCAAGTGGCGGGGGATTTTTTTTAAACTGCTCTCTGGTGTACCGTAAAACTAACTGCAAAAGGTATTTGTTTTAACATTTGAGACTTTCTCAAATAAGAAAATGTGTGTTGCGTATTGGGTAATGAGTAAGTAGACGGAGATTCCGACGCTCGATTGAATGGCGGCTGACCTCTACCAGAAAGAGGTACACACCTGTTAGCGTATTCTTTCTTTATCTGAGTTATTTATGGGAACGGCATAATTCGATGTCTGTTGGGTGCAGCAAAGCAGTACTGAGCTGGACTACAGCCGTTCTGAAGGTGGTGTTCTGCACTACGTTTCGAGTGATCTTTATTTTCCTGTAGAGACTTTTCAGGCTAGGCAAAGTGATGAACAACATGTCAGGAATGTGTTTCAACTCATTTGGCTACATATTAAATTTAGCCATCCAACATTGTTTATAAGGACATTTTGGATCACAAAATTACATTTTTCTGTAGTGATGGGTGCTCTGCTTGCAGTGCAAGTCTGTCTTTCTTGATGTCGTCTGTTGTGTATTATCTGCTCAGCTGGAGGTGCACGCTGTTTATGGTTGATTAGTAGCTGGTGTGTTTCAGTCATATCAGAATTTTCCTGTCCAAATAATTCATATGAGGTAACATCCTTTAACATCAGAAGAAGACATATTCTTCATTTTTCTATTTTTGTGCCTGGAATTAAATATATTATTTTGTCCTCTAAATTGGACATCAGCTACTGGGGAAGAAGACTTGAGATAAAAACAAACTAATGTTGAAGACATGCAGTTTCTATGCCCGTATTAATAAAATAGGAATTTTAGTTGGACACTTAAATGTGGACATATAATGATGATGATGGCCTTGATGACATCATCATTATATGATAATTTAATGTCACGACACATGAAGGGTATGACCCTGTGCAGAGACTGGCTGGAGACACAGGCGGAATAGAGGGGCAAACAAGGAAGACTTTATTGAAGGGTCTAACACAGAGGCTAACACGAGTCAGTGCTGGAATGTAAGAGTCAGAGCAGAGGGAGTCTAAGCAGGCTGCAGTAATGAGGCAAATAGCAACAGGTGAGTAACGAGGTAGCCAGGGACAAGTGGTGTGCCAGATTGATTAAATAAGAATATTAAATAATTTTTAACGTTGCCAATATAGTCTGTCTTCAGTGTTTTATAGACGGATCTTCTTAAAGGATCTTCAGCAGTGTTTAACACCCTGTAGTGCTATTATCGAAATGGCTTTAATTTTAAATTTTCAAAAGTTGCTTTAGAATGAGGTAAGCAGATCTGCTAGCTGCATGGAAACTGCAGGTTTCAACTGTGAGGTCGATTTGAGATTGAGTATTGCGTATCTGTGTGAATTTGTGTATTAATTCCCCGGTCTGATTCTACCCTGGTCCAAGGTTACACTTTGACCGCACATGAGTGAGAGATGAAGTCTCATTAGCTAGCCAGAGTGGAGTCTGAACATCTGGGAAGCAAATGATGTTAGTTATAGATCAACATTATTTGAAGAGGTATGAGTGCCATTGGCTTGGATGTGGGGAAGCAAGCTTTGTCAGTTCAAGAAAGAAAGACTGCATGATGAAGGTCAAGTCTTAAACAAAAAGATGTAAGCGGCAGACTGTTCCACCAGCAATGATGAAGGATTTATTTAAGTTTTTTGGTCAGGAAATGCATGAGCAAATACTGTGAGATTTTTAAATGTAATATCGAGACATGTTCCTGATATAATCCACTGCAGAATATTTAAACATTACTAGGAAACTGGGTACTCCTAAGCATTTCCTGCAAATCTCTGGAGACCGAAGAAGGAATAATGTACATTTTTCTTAAAGCTTGGTCAAAATTTGACAAATGTCAATAACAACATTTTGATATTTGGACAGGTTACTTTCATGACGGATTAAGTATGAACCGATAAGCCTTGCCAAACAAAATGCACATAAAGCTGTCTGTACACGTTAATGATGTAATCCAGCTCGGCACCACCCACCTTCTTGGTCTGTGGGAGCAGTAAACACAGCAAGAAGAAAATGTCTGCATTGTAGACTCCTGTGATTAGTGATTCTTTCTTTTATGAGTCTTTTGGCTTGTTGTTAATCAGTTTTTGTTTGCTTTACAAATGAGCTCCATTTCCAATAAAATGACTGATTTACTTTTCTCACTAGATGGAGCACTGAAAATATTAATAGAATTAAACTGGCCATATATAGAAGTACAATTGGAATAGGATTTCTTTGGTTTTCAAATATCCCATCTTGCTCTCTCGTGAGACAGCTTATTTCGCCTCCCTCTGGCCTGACTCACATTCCGCAATTGAACCTGTAATAGTCTCTGAGGCTGCTGGCCTCTCAGATGCCCATAGTCCTCATCTCCCCCTGTTCCTGACAGGCCTGTGTCCCTGTGTCGTGCACTGGTTCTCCCCTATCTCCCTGCCTCTTGTCACCTACCAGTAAAGTTATCCCAGTTTGACAACTGACCCTATGTCCCTTGCCTGTCTGCCTCCACGACTGGATCCTGCTCACGGTCTATGCCACAACAAAAACGTTTGGTTTCTTAGGACCAAACTAATAATATGATCTTGAAAATGTGCTCCTTTATTGACTTTGGTTCATTGAAAGAAATTAATTACAAATTTGAAGTTGGTGGTTACAGGTGATGGGATCATTTCTGTGGAGGGATCGGAAATATTGAGATCCAAATTTAACACAAATAAATCACCATATACAATTTCTTTTTTAAAAAATTGGTTACTTGCATCCATCTTATGTTTATTATATAACAAGAAGAGCCAGTTGGCTTATAATATGCTTTATTAGAAATAAATGACAAATAAATTGCTTAAAATTACAACGTAGCATTTAAATTTTGCTCAAACTTTTTGATAGCATATTAGAGCAGTTGTTGAAGCCATAACAGACTAAACAGAAGCAGTCCATTGGATTACAGTGAAGCCTGCTCCCAAAACGTCATGATAAAAGTCATTTATATAATATGATAAACACAGTGTCCTTTTATAGATGAACAGAAATGCCTCTGCTACACTGTAGGCTGTCATCCAATGACGGTCCAGCAGAAGACATCTCCACAAACAGTAGGTCTATTTGCACTTGCTTAAAAACCCTCAAATATGGGCAGGTATGTATGCATGTGACACAGCACGTGTCTGTGACATGTGAAGGAATTGTAGACCTTCATGACCAGTGGAGAGCGGAAAACCATAGTACCAACGAGCAGATGCCAACAGTACATTGTCCCCTCGGAGAAGTTACCGCTGAACACACCTCGTAAATCTGCTGAAACAAAGAATTCTTTGGATCCAGCTTGAGCCTGATTCTAATTATTTGTAGCTCTGTAACCCTATACACCCAGGTAGTAAAGTGGAAGCTTAATAAAAAATAACATAAATATGGAGAAACGAAACGACTTTGCAATTCAATTCCTGGCCAGACACTCTTGGAGCTGTAGGAAACTAGCTTTTCCATAAGGCATGGGGGAACAGACGTGTTCCACTCAAAAAAAGGAGCTGTCTTATGTATGTTGAATGGATGGTGGCAGTGGAGCATGGCTGGATATCTTCCTGAAGGGGCCATCTTAAGGACAGGGACAACCTCAAATTGTATACCATTCTCATCAAAAAGATTCAAGCACGATGTATCTGCTAGATAGTCTTTTTTCACGTTATTACGTAACGTCGCCCTTGCAATATTAAGCAGTAAGGAGAGTTCTGTAACTGGCGTAAGGTCAGTCCAAAAACAATTTGTTTTTGGGGACATATTACAAAAATTGGATTGAACTGGAAAAAAAAAAATTTGGGGAAAAAAACCGATGAAACTAACAGAAATGATTTTTATTGCAGTACGGTCTTTGGTGAAGAGAAGCAGTGTAATGCTATTAATATCATTTTATTATTTGTATAAAATTAAATCCCTTTCATCAACGCGTGATCAAACTGTACCTTCCTTCTGTTATTTTTCGTAAAATAAAAAAATTGTAAAAGGCGTGCAATTATTGAAGAAAACTAACTTCATTTATGCATTTGGTCTCAGTTCATTTGTTGTTAATTACTATAAAACAGTTGGAATAATTTTAAGTCATTTGTCCCAATTTTATGTAGCACAAGCTCATGACAAGTCAATCTCAGGAAAAACAGGGTATCAGGAGGTGGGGTGGGGGCAGCAGATGTGAAATATCACTTAATATTAAATGCTTCATATTTTAAATGCCTCAATTTATTAATTTCTATGTCTTTGCTCCTGTGTATCAATTTTCAGATGTCACTGAGGATTATACGGCCATGAAATATAACGTCACGGTTCTGGGGGGAGACATGCACACAACCACACGGCACTGGGGGGAGACATGCACACAACCACACGGCACTGGGGGGAGACATACACACAACCACACGGCACTGGGGGGAGACATACACACAACCACACGGCACTGGGGGAGACATACACACAACCACACGGCACTGGGGGACACAAGTACACAATCACACCTGGCAAGGCAGAAACTGGTTCTTTGAGCAGCTTAACCCTTTTAAGAGCCAAAGGATGGGGAAGCTCATATATAACCAGAAAGACTGGAGGACACCAAACAGGCAAAACATGGCATGGCAAGGCATGGACGAGGCATGGCATGAACAGAGTTCCAGGGGGATGCAGGCGCACAGGAATAAGGGAACCTGGAACAGGGGAAGGCTTGTCCATCCTTAGGCATGGACTATCCATGGATCAGGATACCCCTACCTCCATAGGCTGGATCACTCTTGGATCACACTACATATAGTAATACCAGCCACTGAGAAAGGCAGGCAGGCATACCGTGGCAGGGCCTAAGTGTCTGAGGGAGCTAGGAGCTGGCTCAGAACGCTTCATGAGGCAGTATGATTGAGCAGGACCCACCAGGCACTCCTCCAGATCAAGACTCCCCAAACCAACCGAGCCGACACAGGGAAATAGGCTAGGGAACCAGGCAGCAGAGGGAGGTGTCAGGGAACAGGAGAGAGAGGGCATGACATATAACAGTGCTCGTAGACGGGGATATTTTTTTTATTGCGGCTGTTTTGTTTACTTGTGGAATTACTGTATAATTAATGACATGAACAATAAGCAGGGAAAAATATAAATAAAAGTAAACTATATTGTTCCATCCATGGTTTTATTTAATGCTGACCTAGCAAGTAGCTGGCATCAGTCAATTGGTTGTTTATTTCACAATAAAAGCTTTTCTAACAATTAAAAGTGTTGCTTTAACATCTGTGAGTACATTCCATTCGGAATCTGAGATGCAGAAAACACTGCTGTTGCCAGAAAATATTATATAGTATCAACTCCAAATTTTCCACAACTGGATTTACATCCAACAATTGGCATGGATTTATGCATACTAGGTTGCTCTTTAACCTCATAAACACAAAAGCAGTGTAGGTGCTAACATTTACTGTGTACATAGCTGGTAAACTACAATTTCAGAGAATCTGGGGTCTAATAAAAAATACATTTCTGAGCCATACTGCCAGAAAATACATACCTTTATATTATCACTCAGACATAGACTGCATAATTTTCCAAATAATGCGACAGGTATCCTCACACTTGCCACACCCATTACCTGCTGACCTTTTGGATAATTAATTACAGCTGGACCTAATCCATCTGAGAGCGGAAGATAAACACATTTGGAGTAGCAGCAGTTTGCTGGCTGTATATATTACAGCTGGATTGTCTGTGCTTTTAATGTAAAGGTTTTCAGCTGTTTTGTTTGTTGAACTAGTTTTGGCTAATGAATCTCCCTGAAAATCTATAACTGGTGCAAAGTCCGTTTTGTCCAGTTAAGTCATCTTTTGACAAATGAGGGTAGCTACAGTAATCAAAAACAAATAACATGATTACTTCTTTGCTAATGTCACTGTCACCTTAAAAGTATGAGATATAAAGTATGGCAGGCAAAGAGGCATGGGAGACGAGATTGGAGGGAACAATCCCTGGAGGGTGGAGGCTTATTTAGGGAAAATGGGCCAATAGGTGAAAATTGTTGCAGCAAAGGGGGTTGAGACTGGTGAGTCAGAGGCAAATTAATCTTCCCCAGTTGGTTGTGCAGAGTCCCTATGGTGCTGTTTGGATGGTAGATTGGTCCTTGCAGAGTGGTCATCCTCTGGGCTGTTGTTCAATGTGGGGAGAAAAGACACAAGCTGCAGTCCATTGCAGAAGGTGGGATTAACAACTTCTATAGTCAAGCCTGAATTCTGATTGGAGAAAACTCAAAGATTGACTTCAGGATTTGTTGATTTCCTGAATCTCTCTAATTACAATTCAGGATTTACTATAGAATTTGTTATGCCTGCCTCTGAACCCTAGCTCACTCACTGATCTGATCAATGTCTAGGGTCTCTTCATCCGCTGTCCATTCCGGGGTGATACGTGACCACCAGCTGTGTTCTCTTTGCCTTTTTTGCAGTTGCTGTCTGCCCGTGTGGTGATAAACAACAAGCTACGGTAAGTGACAGATTCTGTGATTACCATGGCATCA
Source organism: Gymnarchus niloticus (assembly GCA_009936485.2). NCBI lineage: Eukaryota > Metazoa > Chordata > Actinopteri > Osteoglossiformes > Gymnarchidae > Gymnarchus > Gymnarchus niloticus. The sequence goes on along the minus strand of JAACJT020000013.1, from coordinate 5,600,702 downwards.
CTATACGAAGTACAGAAGAGCAACATTGTAAGAGGAGCTCGGCAGTCTGTTGTGCTGACAGCAGGTGAGCCAAGGGGGATGAATTGGGCTGCCTTAGAGAACCAGTCAAACACAGGATTACCATATGCTTTGTCTGACTCATTATAAAATCCATGAGTTATGTGGAACCAGGGGCATCGGGGGAACAGATAGAGGTAGGAGCTCACCTGCAGGAGGTGCGTTCTCAGGTTGGTTCTAGACAGAGGTCAGGCAGGAAATTCCAGCCATTAGAAGACAGTCCCGGCCACCAGAACCAACACTGCAGGATCTGGACAATTGCCCTGGCAGCAGCATGACCTGTGAGGACTGAGGGATGACTCCATTGGAGTTCTTCAGACCAGGTGCTGAGGGGAACATTCAATTTACATGGGGGTGTGTTAGATGGACTGGGCTCAGAACATAAGGCCTGGGTGATGACAGTCTCAGTGTCTGACTGTGAAGGGGCTACAACCCTCTCAGGTGTGAGGATAGGGAAACTTTCTCAAATGGCTGGGAAAGGGCATCTGCCTTAGCATTCATTTACCCAGGATGGTAGGTGACAATGAAGTGGAAATGCTCAAGATACATCTGGTGATGGTTTAGTTGTCTGGAGTTACATATGGTGAGAAAGTTTTAGTGGTCAGTCCACAACTGAAACAGATGCTCAACCCCCTGCAGCCAATGACGCCACTCCTCCAGGGCCCATTTAACAGTCAGAAGCTCTTGGTCTCCTACTCTGCTCAGTGGGGGTGAACTTTTACAAAAAGTAAGCAGACGTTCACCACTCTCTCTCCTTTGGGACATTACTGCCCTTGCTTCCACCTCTGACGCAACAATCTCCACCATAAATAGATGGCTAGGATCAGGATGACGCAAAACTAGCACCAAGGTGAACAGGTTTTTAAGTCTCTGCCTCTGGGGTCCAATACAAGTGATGGGAGGTGTGGGTGAGACGTATAAGCGGAGCTGAGATGGAGCTGTAGCTCTCTTTAAAGAAACAATAAAAATTGGCGAATCCCAAGAAACGCTTTAGTTGCTTACCTGTACGTGGCCAGGCAGAACCAGTCAAGCACCATGGAAACTTTAGTTGGGTCCATAGTTACCCCTGCAGGAGACACCAAGTAACCAGGGAGTAACAGTAGCAGAATGAAACCCACTTTTCTCCAATTTACAAAATAAACCACCAACGACTGGGAGTAAATGAGTATATTGTCTAAATTCATGAACACAGACCAGTTGAGCAGGTCACAGAGAACATCATTAATAAATGCCTGAAAGACAGATGGACTATTAGACAAACCGAAAGGCATAACCTGATATTCATACTATATAATAAAAGTGATCTTCCTTTCATCTTCCTTCAGAATATGAATCAAGTTGTATGCTCTCCATAAGTTCAGTTTAGTAAAAACATGTCTAACTTGCAAAGTCTCAGTTGCTGCATTCATGACAAGCAGAGACTACCTGTTCTTCACTATGATTTCATTGAGCCCTTGGTAATCAATACATGGGCGCAGGCCACCGTCCTTCTTAAAGAAGAAGCCTGCCACCATAGGGGAGGATGATGACTGAGTCTGTCTTCTTTGTAGGTCCTCGGGGAGGTATTCATCTAGGGCCATCTCCTCAGGTTGTGACAAGAAGTAGAGTTTACTTCAGGAAGCACTGTTGCCAGGGACAAAGTCGATGGGGCAGTTGTTTTCCTGGTGGGGCACAAGCACGGTGGCTTAGCGATTTCTGAAACACTCCCTCATATTATAGTACTGCTTGGGAAGTGCCGACAAGACAATTTCCTTTGGGATGTTCATCATGGACTCCCCCTATGCCGACCAAAGGTTGCAGGCAGTTTACTTTGCAACTAGCGTCCCAGTTTAGGACACTTTCAGTCCTCCAGGAAATCTGTGAGTTGTGCCACTGTAGCTAATGGTATCCCAGGATCAGAGGTGTGAATTGACAAGAAAAAACTGGAGTTCTTCAGAATGTTCCTGTGTGCTTCAGAATGAAAATCGAGTTGCTGGGAGAGGTCTGATACTCTACCCAGCCATTTCCTAGAGGTTTGCTGTCCAGAGCATGAATATGGAGTTTGTCTGCCAGTAGGGTAGCGGGTTTGTTGTGGGCTAGGGCCAGTGCCTGGTCTTGAAAATTTCCAGCTGAGCCAGACTCAATAAACACCCCAATCTCCAGCACACCTCTGGGCCAGTTTATCCAAATGGGTAGAACTAAACCAGCCTCCGAACTGAGGAAGGACCAAACCTCTCCCAAAGGACTCCCCAGACATCTGATGGGAAATGGCATTTCCTGTTGGATAGGACAGTTCAGCGGGTAATGCCCTAACTGACTGCAGTATAGGCACAGGTAACCCTTATTCCGGTGCTCTCATTCCAGAACAGTGAGTGGAGTACGTCTCAGCTGCATCAGTCTTGTAGGGGATAGAGCAATGGGATCTGATGGATAGCCTGTTGTGAGAGAAAATGAAGGTCTCACTGGTGTCAGGGTGGGAGGTGTCAACAAGTAGGTGGTTGGGAACATTGCTCTCTTAATTGATTATCCACTCAGATTGCTAAGGTGATGAGAGTCACGATGTCTTTGTTCCACTCCTGATAGGTCAGCTCATCCTTTACTGCTTCTGAGAGACCGCAGTGGAAGTGAGTGATCAGTGCTTCTTGATTCTAGCAGGCCACTCCAGCTAAGGTGCAGAACTCCACCAAATAGTCTGATATGGACTGGGAGTCCTGGTGGAGGTTCAGTAGTTAAGAAGTGGCTTCATGTCCACTCATAGGATGGTTAAATGTCCTCTTGAATTTATCCAGAAACATAGTAACAGAAACGCAAACAAGGGAATCCACTAAGATCACTGTAGGAAGCATAGGAGAAACCAGGACTCTGGAGACTGGGAACACAGGGGCTGACTGGTTCAATGACAGAACAGGGGTGTAGTCAGACAACCAAGGCAATATAGTCATTAGCGGTAATTGACGACAGGTGAGCAATAGGATACAACTGGGGGAGGGTAGAAGCAGGGGCTCCCTCTGGTGGTGAGCCGGGAGATGACGTGACAAGGGCTATTACTAGGGTTGAGCTAGGATTATGGTTAGGGTTAGCACTAGGGTAAGACATAAGGTTAGGGTTACAGCTAGGATTGGGTTTATGGTGGGTGTTATGATAAGAGAGAAGGTTAGGGCTGCTGTTAGGGTCAGAGTTAGGATTAGGGTTACTGTTGGTATAAAAGTTAGAGCTATGTTATGATTCTGTTTGGTAGTAAGGTGACAGCCAGGAATAGGTTTAGGTTTAGAATTGAGATAAAGTCAAAAGATAGACTTAATGTTTTAAAATAAGTATTAGGTTTGGCACTAGTATTTTGGTTTGGTTTCATTTTAGAATTAAGGGTAGTATTTATTTGCATTTATAAACCAATGTGTCAACCAATATGATCAATCTCTTTTTATTTCAGCATTCATTTGGATTCGTGGCAAAGTACGCTGTAACTCGTACTATATATAAGTGTTTGTGAATAAATTTACCCATGGTGCAAGGCATCAGAAGGGTATGGGGTTAATCTGGCTGAGGGCTGTGTAGCTGGAGTTACTCCCAGTGGTCAAGAGGGTTACCTCGACACGAGTGGCAGTTGCAGAGAGGAAAACTGTAACTGTTGTTTGTGATCATGCACCAAACAGCAGGTCAAAGTACCCAGTTTTATCAGAGATAGTAGGTGAGTTTCTCAAAGGGGTACTCTCTATGGACTTCACCATGTCAAGTTGAAGCAGCACATCCTGGAAAAATTTGTCTTGACGTGGTAGGAATGGCTTGCTGAAGCTTTTGTGCAAGATGAACTGAACTTCATAAACTTCATAAAACACCTCCAAAACCTTTCTGCCATGTGCAACGTGAAATCAGAGGGTAAATGGGTCATGTTCAATAACCTATGGGTGGAAGGTGGTCAATGTCTGTCATGGCAATAACCATAGCGTCCGCTGGAGGAACACCTGTGGTGATAGAATTTGTCAAGCTGAAGGGGGAGTCGGGTTGTAAGATGAGACTAGCAGTTTGCCTAATTCCCTATCCTCATCTATGGTTATCAGCTTTGGATAATAACCAAAAAGAGTAAATTGAGAAGTACAGGAGGCCAAAATTAAGTTTCTCTGCAGTGTTGCGGCTCTCCATGAGAAAATGAGAAGTTCCGAGATCCAGGACGATCTTGAAATTGACCTGAGAAGAGTCACCTGGATGGCTCTCAAGTTAGCTGTTTCAGGCATTCCCACTGGACAGAAGCTTCAGGGAAGACCCTGAATATGCTGGATGGATTATGTATCCCAGCTGGCCTGGAAGCATCTAGAGATGCCCAAGAATGAGCCAGCATCTGTGGCCATGGAGGAAGATGTCTGGTCTAACCTGCTCAGCATGCTGTCACTATAACCCTCACCAGAAAAAAGTGGTGGAAAGATGATATGAAAATTTTGGAAAAATTATTTTTAAAACTTTGAAACATACTAAATTTGCACCAGGTGCTGCAGCTAACTTTTAGCTTCTGTATCGCATGTCTTTACATGCAGTACAGTGAACAGGTAATTAATTACTGGACCACAACATCAGACCTCACTGTAAAACACTTGTAGTATTCTTTGATAACATGGGGAGCAATTTAGCCAAAAACCACAGCACTTAATTTGTTTCCATGGCTCATAGTTCACGCTGAAGCTGAAATTCCAGAAACGTAAGGAGGGAAAACAGACTGTCACTAATATTAGAAAACCTGTTTTTAATTATTTGAACAGTTTTTGTTTTCATTCTTCATTCAAGACCAAATAAGTCCAAATAAGTCCATAGTGAGAGTGATGGAGGGAAGAGTTTATTAATCTTGTGTACAGTTTGTACTGTGCAAGACTGCAATATTTGTGCAAATGTAATTTGTGGATAGATCCATGTATGGTACCGACTGCATTTTTTTTTTGTGGAAAATATCACCAAAAGATAGCAAATCCTAAAGAAATGGACCTTATGGTAACATCTCTATGAGGTTTTGCTCCTATCAGCTTCTGCATGATTTAAACTTCAAGCAATGTGCTCATTGCGAGATACCGTGAGATCTATTTGGAGACAAAGAGAAGATGAAAGTGATGAGTCTGACGACGTGTCCTTACAATGACCTGACCTTTAACCTCACTGTGGTGATTTGGGATGAGATGGGTAGAAAAGCCATGGTTACAGAGAGAACTAGTGCAGGTCATTAGTGGGCTGTTCTCCAGCAGTGATGGAGTGAACTTTCAAAAAAATCATAGAAAATGGATGGAATGTCTAGTTTGTTCAGCCATAATCACTGTAGAAGGTGGCAATTTGAATGATTTTTAGCCTGTTTTTAGTTTTTTATACACATGTTGCGTTTGTCATTTGTTCATATTTTTCCTTAATTGCCATACAACACCTTTTTTCTTTTGTATGTGGCGTGAAAAATGCTGAAATTACAGGTTATAATAAAACATAAGAAACTCCAAGTGTTCAAACACCCCTGACTTGCAGTGTAATTATTCTATATAATATAGTTTCCTGAATCCACACAGTAGCCAACATGTGATGTTTAATGACATATTAACTACTTTTATGCTATATGATTGAATAAATGTCCAGAAATGAATTCATTATGAAGCAGGACTAACAGCTCAGCAAAACAACCAGTGCGATAATAGTATAAATCTATCTATTTATTTATTTATTTATTGGGGGGGGCTTGTTTTATATTATTGACGGTTTAGATGATTAGCATTCAGGTAACTGATGTTTCACTGTGGCCACGTTCTCAGAATGTCGCATTTCTATGGACGTATATCCACCCATCCGCATTCCATCTGCTTCTCTTATACAGGGTAGTGGTACAGCACGTACATTTCATGCAAAAATGTATAACAGGGTAAAGGTTCGTTTTAAAACAAGTTATTTTCTGTAACTGGGGAATGTTTGGGTGGGGTTGTCTTTCTGTTATTGGCTATAATGAAATGTACCGGTTGAACAAAGAACAAAACACACGTAAGCACTATTTATTCCCCTAAATACTACCTTAGAACTGTTTTTTTTTATGTCATTCTTTTTTTGATTGCCGTTAAGACGCTGATAAGACTGATGGGGTTTTCTAGGAAGCCTGGTACTGAGCAAGCAGCCTAGCTTTTGAGAGAACGTGAATTGCCTTCATTACCTGGGTTTTAGCTACTACATTCTAGTCAGATTCACAGGCACTCCAATGAGAGCGGTTTCTGCTTTGGGGTACATATTATTTAATAAAGCATTTTTACAGTCACTTATATAAATATACGGTAAAAAAAAGTGAGGATGATTATTTCTACAATATTCACATCATGACGCATGACAACCCGCAGTTATTAGAGTTTATAAACAATAATAATTTCTTGTTTATAAACAATGCCTTTGTAGCTTTCAGTTGAAAAGTTACCTTACATCGAGCCAATCTTAACAGACTTAGTAATGATGACGTAATGTACTGTACAGGCAAAGACCAACAACTTTGGCTCCACTGTCCATATTACTGCTTCTAAAAAACAGCACCATCGGGAGAAATCTTATGCAAAATGTTTTTAAGCCCCCCCTCCCCCCGAAAAAACACAAGTACCGTGGTGAACCGTAAAGGCCTAAATGGTGAGCTTTAGAAATACCACAGAACGTTATTGTCTCGCAAGCTTAGCTGAAATGCTGCGCATAAATTTCTCTTGATCATTTCTGTTAATTCATTTTGTAACAGTGTCATCGGCATTATGCTTGTAAAGTACGGAGTTTGGGAGGGTAGTTGGCGAAAAAGAAATCTTGAGGCCACGACTTGCATCCAGTAGTTGAAATTTTAAAGACCTTCATAGAATTCCTTTGAAAGTATTTCTTAACCTGGTAATACAAGTTACTAAATATTAAATCATGTATTAATGTAGCTTGTTTTTGGCAAACTTTCTGACCCAAAGAAATTAATTTGTTATCCCAGATAAGGATGCTTTTTAAGGGCAGAGAATCATGCAGTAATCTGTAATGTATACTAGTTCCTTGTAAACATTAATTAAACCATAGGATATCTTAAATATACGTTACATACTGTACAATCATGAGAAGACATAATGCCAACAGTAAAAGGATTAAGAAAATTACTAGAAATTAAGGTATATGCATAAATATTCAGAGTTTTAGGATCTAGGAATAACACTCTATCTGCAACACTAGCAATGCATACATAAAAGATTTATTCCTTGATGGAATCTCTGAGAAGAGAGCTTGATATGCAAAATTTTGTTCAACACATCTCAAAATCTCTTGATTTCAAACAGAAATGTTTTTTCCCATCAACTAAATCTTTCACTAGCCATCTCTTCAACAAATGGCCACCTAATGAAAAGCAGACCTGTTTTTTCAGTAGTCATTAGTTTGTGGCCCTTCAGGTCATTTTGAAGCTATGAATTACAATCGATGTGGATCCACTTCAATACCACACAGTACTACTGAGCACAAAGACTGGTTTGTTTGAATAAGGACATGCTGATGATAATATATGCAAGTCTCCTTACACGAGAGATGGTCCAGTAAACTTAGCCCGATTCCAGAACTGCACCATTTCCTCAAAAATAACCATTAATACAGTGAAATGTTTACATATCTGTCTTTAATGTAAGACACTGAGGAGAAAGGGACTGTGAAATGAATCAAGCAAAATGATGCTTTCAATTTTTTTGGCATTCGATAGCCAATAATTGCAGGGCATTGTATTTAAATAAGCACTCAGTTGCTAAAATAGAGTTTTAAATTCCAAATAATTTGTCATTGTCACTTTTAATGGTCATAAAACAATAAAATGTCATTTACAGTTGGGTTTTACAGACCTTAAACTGGCATGTCAATGTGGAAATGGTCTTTCTGTTAAAAAATAATTTAAACATTCAAATTACATATCCATTCAATGCAGTGCTGAGGACTCCATGGTACACTGAGTTCTTTCAAGGCCCACCTAAGTATACAGCGTCCTATTGGCATGGGAGTCTGTTCCTAATGTAAACACTTACCATTTGTAGGTTTTGCGCGTTTAGAAAGTGAAATTAATTTTGATTATATTTTTAACTACCTGGAAAGATTATTTGGATTTCTGTCAAACCTGAAGCTTGTTTAACTTGGACCATTACCTGGCCATGACGCCTTCACGCCTTCGATTAGGTTTTGAGTTTCTTGGCTAAAATGTGTGACAGTTACGCATTTTACTACATGTTGTCCCAGATTACACAGCAGCACGGCACATTTGTCAATAATCGACTTCTTTCAATTTGCCACTGTTCGAGATTCAGGCGATGCTGCATTCCACTGATTTTTTAAATTTAATGTAGATAAAACCAATAACTGTGGAGAACCAGAGGGACATGCATCTGTTTCTGACAACAATAAAACAGCAGAAAAATGTCACACTCTCACCTCTGTTCATAAGCCAGTGGGAAGAAGTACAGCAGGCTTTCAATAATAACTCAAAAGTGAGTAATGAGGTGGCCGTTCGGATAAAACACGGTAAGCTGTTCTATAGAGAGGGGCAGCTGCTAAAGAAGCCCGGTCATCCCTCCATTTGTACCTCGATCTTGGCACCTCTAAGAGCATCCGGCTCGTCGACCTAAGCGCGCTAGCTGGGGTGTAAATTTGTAAAAGATCAGAAAGGTGAGAAGATGCCCATCCGTTTAAGCATTTAAAAACTAATAACAAAATTTTAAAATCAATTTGAAATCAGACCGGAAGCCAATGAAGAGAGGCAAGTATTGATGAAATATGGTCATATTTGTGACACTGATGAGTGTCACATGTATGCAAAACACTGGACAAAATGTGTAGTTTGATAATCGCAGAGCTCTTATGACCTATGTAAAAATGATTATAACTGACACATACTGCTAGCCAATCAGAGTTTGTGGTTTACTGCGTGAGCTTCCCAGTTGGCCATTCACGTTTCTGCATTCTTATTGAATCATGACTGCAAGTTAACGGTGCAATATAGAGCAATGGGATTTTCTTCAGTTGCACATCTGAGAAGCGGCCCCATGGGAGAAAGTGCAGACTTGAAAGAGAGGACAAAAGGCTGTCTCTCTGCCTACTTCTCAGCTTGGTTCAGCTCGACCACCTCTGCATTTATTTATACATCAGTGTAATACCATACCTTGCATATGTGATGAGATTTGCAATTCTAATCTCCAGGTTATTATTTTCTCAAAACAAGGCATGTGTTGTTGTAAGCTCTCGGAGGAAAATATGTCATGCCCCCCCCCCCTTTTAACTCTGCATAGCTGGGCCAAGCTACAGGTAATCTCTCAGATGTGGAAAGCTCCACTGTGTGTCCACACACTGTTTCTGAGGTGGATTTGGTTGGGCTGCAAAGTTTTTGTAGTGGAACTTGTGGGTTTCCCTGTGCATTTGCATACGATGAACACCGCCCTTGTTAGCTGTGCCAAATTTACTAATGAGTGCCAGTTTAAACCATGAAAATGCATTTTCTTCGTTTGTGCCCATGCAAAAGTGTAAACAAACACTGCCGTATGTTTTCGGTAAGACTTCATTTTCAGTAGTCCATTTCTTTGGAAAGCCTGGAATACAGGAATTCCTTTCAGGAATACAGGGACTTGGGAACGGAGCGGAACTTTTTGTCGAGGATTACCTTCTTGAGGGCAGATATGCGTAGGGCTTGAAATGGAACAGTGAAAAGAATACAGAGAAGTTAAACACAAAATACTCTTTTGTTAGGGGGAAGAAAAAGGCAGACAGGGAGCCTACGCAAACTCTTTGCAAAAAGCACGTTTGCATAGGACAACACTAAGATGTGGGGTTACTGTAAAAAGTACATAGTAATATTTGGTGGCACTGGAAATCTGGAACAGATGGAACCAATCAATGCGGCCTAAGGTCACCTGATTAACCATTTTCAGACTAAGTGTGACTCCCCCCACTGCCCCCCTCCCCATTCCCCTACCTTGTGCCCACTTTTGATATGTACTGCCATTCAATTCAGCTTTATTGTCATTATACTTTTACAGCTTATTGAAAAGCCCACTCATTAGTCTCTCAGTATGTCATAAGATCAGAACAGTCAGAAGGTGACTTGGGTGCAAGGGGTCTCTGGCAATGCAGGGTGCTCCTCGCAGGGATCAATTGCTGTGTAACTGCATTATGGGTAGTAAAGCATTTTCAGTCATTTGCTTTGCTGTTTTTTTACCACCCGTTGCAGAAATTTACAGTGGGAAACAGCATAGTCATGGTAGCAGACTGTAATGCAGCTGGTCAGTGTGTTCAGCCTTATGCACCTGTAAATGTTTTGTTAGTATCTGGGGCTGCCAGCTGTTTTTCTCCAGCCTCCCAAGGAAGTGTAGTCGTTGGTGGGCCTTCGTTATGATGGAGACATTTAGGGGTCTTGAGTTATGTGGACCCCCAGGAACTTGAAACTGTTGACCCTCTCTACAGTGATTCCCCAAATGAAAATGGCTCAGTAATTTGCTTCTTGCTTTCTGAAACCAGCTCCTCTGATTTTCTGATATTGAGGTCCAGGTTATTCTCAATGCAGTAGTCTACTAGAAGCTCTGCCTCTTCTCTGTAGGCTGTCTTGTTGTGAAAATGGACGAAATCCACTACTGCGGTATCACCGGCAAATTTGATGTTTTTGTTTGTGTGTTTGTGGTTGAGCAGGGAAAATTCAATGGTGCTGTTGTGTAACTCAGTCACAGTGACAGTTAAAACAATGCAGACGTTACTACCAGACATTTTTCTTGTATCTCTAGCTATTGATTTACCCATGACATATTAAAAGCCTCAGTCTGTCGTCAACCCATCTTTTCTGCTTCGCTCTTACAAGCAGTCTAAAGGTGACAAAGGTGCAAATTTCCTGAATGAAACAATGTAACACTGGGGTAATACTTGTCTTTGCACCTAAAAAGTCGTTATCTATAGAGACTGGACATGCAAGGTGATTTTTAGCGCCAGCAGCCACTTCATGGCTGTGAGACCTCATGGTATTTTCATGGTAAGTCCTCCCACCTCCTCACTTGAACAAATGTCAAGGTTTGCCGGTGAGATCTCATGGTTGTTTTTTAAACCATGTCTCGCTGTTGTATACTGGTTTTTAAAATTGGGATCTCACTTGATATGTGTGAGAGAGCAAAAATAACATAAGCAGTCTAACAGTGACTTTACAAATGTGCAAATCATTAATAATAATAATAATAATAATAATTATTATTATTATTATTATAATAACCAGTACTTTATTCATCCTTGTGGATGAAATTTATAGTTTGCATGTTTCTTTTCCCCATCTTGCTCTCCAAGTTGAGAGCTGAGAATCAGTCCACAGCATTAACCAGTGTCCGGCACCCCGGGAGAAATTCAGGCTAAGGGCCTTGTTCAAGTGCCCAAAACCGATATGGATACTCTTGCTGGCTACAGGGCTTGAGCCTGTGACCTTTTGATTACAGACACCTAACCCACAGAGCCACATCACCACCTACTTTTAATATTTTTCATGTCATTAGTGTTTACTTAGGTAACTTTGTTGTTGTTCGCACTAGCAATTTTTCTAAAATCCTTTACACTAAACAGGCAAGGAGTACCTAGATTTGTATACTACAATAAGAAGTCTGAGGCCAGCTTCCCACCAGACAAAGAATACATGACAATTCAGCTAACTACGTATGACAAGGAATTGTCCCCTACACTGGATCAATGATACTTTGGTCCATATCTTGGGATCAGTGTGGTTTAGCTCCCTGGATCTTTGCAGTGGCTACTGTCAGGTGGAGGCAGTTCTGGATGACTGTCCCAAGACAGCCATTTCTATCGGCTAGGGGCTTTGGCAGTTCTGAGTCATGCTATTTGGATGCTGCAATGCCACAGCCACCGTTGAACAGTTTATGGCGAGCGAGACCCATGTTCTCTGGAACTGGTGTGTCATCATGGTCCAGTCCAGAAGCAGACTGTGCTACATCTGGGTTGCACTCCTGGACTGTACTGGGCTTATAAATAGTTTCTGATGTTATTGTTATATTTGTTTAGTTAGTGATGCACACGCACATCCTCGGTGTGTCTGTAATGTGTTACCCTGATTGTGTGGTATATTATGAATCACCCCTTCTTCCCCCAGTGTTCACGCTGTTCTTGGTCTGTGTTAGTTGCTTTGTGTAGCATGCTGGTGACTAGTGAAAGCAATTTGTTTAACGCACAATGTCTCAGTGAAGTTCTTCACCATACAGCATCACAACATTAACAGACATTATCAGAATGGCAGCGTCCAGACTAAGTTTTAGGCCGACGTTGAGGCAGACTTATGTCATTTTGTACAAGATGCTTGTCTTTGTGGGCTGGGAGTTATCTATTATGTGCAAAAGTGACAAGATTTTGTGTGCTTTGTTTACTTACTGTCTTAAAGATCAGGCAATAGATGAGGGAAGTTTTCAGCTCTTAGATGAGGGGACTATTGCAGCAATACCAGTATATTAAAATGGGTTAGAGACCTTGGTCCTCTACCTCAGCTGGTTACAGGCTTTCACTCTTGTTATTGGCATTTGAAGAGCCAGCTAATATCCATCCTTGAGGTTTTATGACCGCTGAATCGGATTCAGGGTCGGGGGGGGGGGGGGCTAGAGCCTATCCGTCTTTTTGTTAAAACAATTGTTTTCCTGTTATTTACTTTAGGAGACATTTTGGTTATTAAAAGACTTTAGAAATTAAAATTTTAACAAACTAAATTGGGCTGTAAAAATAATTTAAAATGTTGATTCATGTATTGATTTAAATAATAGGTTACAGTTCTCTGTTAAATAATGCTCTATGAAATAAAGTGGTGTTTAAAAATATTACCAAATATCATTAAATGCAGGCAAATCTTCAATGCATTTGAGTAGACCTACAAATTCAAGTTCTGTTAATTGTCCTGGTCATTTTCTTTAAGAAGGCACAAAAATGAAAAATAACTCATTTTAGTTAAAATGAATCAGAGGTGAACTGTTAATCCAGTTTACTTGATTACAGCCCAGCTGTATATTCTGAAATAAGACTGAGCAAGATGATATACCTTCATTTTTCTGTTTATATAACTTTTATTGTAATTCATCGTATTATGACACTATTTAATTTCAGTTAAACGTAAATCTCATTTGTGTAGCATGGACTGAAACAGGATTACTTTTCTGACTGTTCCATGCTGGGAGAGGCTTGAGGTGTTGTTTGTTGTGAGTGGGAATACGAGGTATTTTAATAGAACCTTTAACTTATATTCATATCCAATTCATGTTACAGCTCGTGATTACCCCCGATGGACCTCAGTCACTTGACTTGGGTTTCCTAGAACTTGGTGAGACATCTTTGACCTTAAAAATGGCATATAGTATCACACTAAACACCTAAATAATGAAAATGGCCGATTACCGTACACCATAAACAGTGAAATGTCAAAAAATGTCACCCGTTATGTTCATTCTGTATCCAGTAACTCACAATCAGATTTCCCTTTCCAAAGAAGTTATCGTAGCGAAACGTAAACCACAGTGTTGGGTTTTATCTCTACAGGGAGCTCTAGCTACGTCGTACCTATCACCTCAGATATAATGGCAATTGTGAGTAGCTACAAAAACGTCTACATCTATATTGCATATGTTAGTGTTGAGAAGGCCATGATGGGGGAAATTCAAGCAAGAGTCTCTTTCACACAGAAAATTAACTAAATACCTACTTTGATTCTAAAGAACAATAACAGACAAAAGGCACACAGAAACAGTGCTGCACAGCAGACGAAATGGAACCTTTGCCTCTGTGAACAGATCAGTATTTCCCTTACTATAATCTTGTTCCTTTCTCTCTCACACACTCAGTTCTCCCAAGTCCCACCCAAGTATCATTAAGGGGTCAGTTTTCACAGTGCCAACGGGTCCCAAAAGGCATAAACACCACACCAGTCCAGTGCTGGCTGTCAGTCTTTCAACAGCTCACAATATCAGATGTAACCTGTGGCCATAAATCACACAGACCTGAGTTCAAAAATTATGTAACACTATTTATCCTTCTGGTGGGTGCTTTCATAGACCAGTAGTGGAGCAATTCCTCATCAAATATGACTTATATTAAAATTAAAAGAGAATGGTAAGTAATCCCGCTACAGCAGGATTTTGTAAAAGGTAATTGAAGTTCTGTGGATCAAAATGAAATGCACAGATTCTGCTGTTGACACTGAGCATGTGCCACTCGGTTCTTTCGTGGCGTTGTTCTTTTGGCCTTCAGCTTGTCGGTTACATTTACGGGTGGATGTGTTCTGGAAGAACTGATGATGGTAATCTTTTAGAAAAACAGAGAAGGTGGGGTGGACAAAGAACTCCGGGCAAACCGTACTGAACATCTTGGAGACCCCCAGTTACTCAATGCCACTAGTTCTACACTAAAAACAAAGACGTCTTCTCTCTTAGTCTCAACAAGAGCATACTGCAGCACAAGCGTATAAACAATTGGAGATTGGAACGGTCTCACTATTCTAATCAGCCTCTCCAGTCATAACAAGTCGACTCTCTTCTGAGGGATGCAGTAATCGACCTGTGCTCATATTTAGGGTACAGCATACATCGGAATTCCTCCTTGAAAACATAACAGGCCATTTTAAAAGGCAGCTTGCATTTAAAGCACAGTGAAAGCTACTTTGCTGAGTCATTGGCTTTTGGTTAGCTGCGTTTGCTCTCTGCTTGTATTTTAATTGAGAGATAATGCTGAGCACGCTAACCCACTTAGCATTACATTTCTGGGAGGATGATTGCTCTTGACGTTCGTTTTCCTGCCTTCAACCCCTGTTCACAGTCTTTAAAAAAAAAAAAAAACTACATTCATTAAATGGAGGCCTTACTTTGGGTTGCCGGGTCAATCCAAACAAATGTTAACACATTTACACTTCAGAATGTACCACCGATTGAGACTTTTGTTTTAGTCTGATCGATATTTCCTTTACATTGTTATTCTTTAACTCCTTGCCTTCCAGTTAAAATATTTCAGTCCTTTTTCCTCCAATTATGGGCCTTTGTAAATTTTATTTGGAAATAGGGTTGTATATTTCTAAGTATCTTACTATTATTATGTTATTTTGCATTTCACTCAGGTCAGTGTTCCTTCTACACGCTAATTTTACTGTTCTTACACGGGATTCAGAAACATGCCATATGCAGCTACAGTAACGTACAGTGGTATTACTGGAGAAGATTATACAGGGTTTAAGCTTTCTGATCTGCCATTTTGATTTAATAGACATTTGTATGTCACTTGTGGCCCTGTTGTTATAGGAGGTTAATGTTTCACAAAGCCGTACAAAAACAACAAGTAACCCGTGACGGTATGGAGCAAGAATCTGTCACACAAAAATGGCTAAGGATTATCTGAATATTTCTCTAAGCAATGTAACCTGAGGGAAGAAAACCAGTTAGCTAACCAGTTAATATGTGATGGAACTGCAAAAGCTGTTTAGTGGTCCATCAGAGGGACATGTTTCTAAACGTATATTCACTCATTCTCTTCTGAGGTGCGACTCTTCCAGTTGATTTTTATCCTGCCTGCCTCATGATCTGAGAGCCAGATGAGAGTGATTAGTACTTGAAGACATACGGATGGAATGGCTCTTTGTCTCTATGGCAACAAAAAAATGAAGACCCTTTCCAATGTTCTGCTCATTGCAGACTTAGTGTTGCTTGAAAAAAGGTTTCTGACACTCATTAACCTGCCTTTTATTCTAATGAAACATTTGTTATTTTTCAAACTGTGCTAAATTAAGCTACTAAGAATAGCCAAACTTCTCTAATCTTAGCTCCCCTGGTTCTAACATGTAATCTGGCAGTTTCGTAAGTGGTGGTGCAGTTTAAAATTTTGGTAGATTCATATTTAGGGGTCTGAGCCAAAAATGTTACAGAAAACACAGAGATGACTAAACCACTGTTAGCAAGGCTGACAAATTGTGCATTATTAGTCAAAACACCAAAGATGTCCATTGTAGTAAAAGTGCCAACAACTTCCTCTTTCTGGACGAATATTTTCCATTGTCCTGCATCGCGTTGACCTCGGTATGAACTACCAGCCGACACTGGATCGCATAGCCTGCTCAACGGTTCAGTGAAACACTGTCTCATCTGGCTTATGCTTGGTGAAAAAGCCGCTGGAAAACTGTGAGAGAACTCTACTCTATGCTGGGCAGCACCCATCTATTTCTAGAACTGACGGCCTCATGCATCCAATTAGTGGAGCAATTAGCCAAGTGTACAACAATAAACACTGGCAGTGGCTCCTAGTCTGGTAACGGGGAAAACTGGATAATATTTATTATATTTCCATGGTTTTGCATGGCTAAAATACTGACCTCCTTTCCACTTCGCACCCTTTTCATTCTATTCCTGGAATGGTTGGCATGCTTTCACTTCAGAATGTCATTGCTGCACAATTCCTCACTATGATCCTTGGCTGTAAATTCTTTATATGGGTCAGGTGACCCAGTGCAGGGCCCCTTTGGGGCCCATCAAGTCCACATTGGTTACCGTCATCGTTTTACGCTCATGGCAATGCAATTCAAGCATTGTTTACAGTTTTTGCAGGACGGGTCAGATCTTTTTTCCGGTCATATGGTATGAGAACTCCATCATGAGCAATTTGACCACATTGTCCTGGCCAGACCAGTAGGAACTCCCAGTAAGAAAGTCCTGAGCTCCACAACTTATTTTTGTAATAAATATTATATAATATTACATACATGTAAATCCCTCGTAGCCAGAAATAACATGTTAGATTAAAAAATACCACTCAGTAGAACTTTGGTAAACGTTTTAACATTTATTTGACCAACCCCAGCTGTGAAGGCTTTTCCTCATACCAAGTCTTGGCAAAGCTAGGACCTGGTCATAAATGTAGTATTAATACCAAGGCAGCCTCATTATACCTCTCAAGTCTCAACAGCATTCATCGATGATGTCCTGGAGTCAAGACCTAGTGGTCAGCTTACAGTGGAATTCTGGATGTCCACTATGACCTGAGATCGCTTAGGCTTCAACTTCACCGCTGCCGCCCATGCCAGCCCGCTGTAGCCGCTGCTTTGGAATCCAGCAATCCTTCTCTCATTCTGCTGTCAGCTGGCTTTCGAATGAGTCATGTTTTAAGACTCTCTTTTTGACAATGTTTAAATTTGTAAGCAGCGACTGCATCGGGCTTGGGTGGGGGGGGGGGGGGAGGCAAAAATTTATGTAGGGCATAACAGATTTAAAGGTCTTTAAAAATGTTTTACAGGTCGACGCATTCTGTGGGTGTAAGACTGCACATGTGAGGCCAAAGGCATTTGTGCATGGCCTTCCTCGTAGCCCGCGTGTTGCCTCACAGCCTGTTTGCTGGTCCTTTTGGTCTGCAATTGTGATGGATTTGGGTGAAGTGGGGCAAGGTTATTTACAGATACAGAAACTGGACTCACATCCCCTACTGGTGCCTGATGGCTTGTATTCATACCTTTGCGCTTTGTAAGTTTATGGGCCTGAAAAACGAAAACCAAAACACACCACATAACAAGAACAACGGCGGTGAAATTTATAGTATTTAAATCATCTGTCTGAAAGAGACGAGTTGACGAAATATTAAGTATATGGTAGGAACGATGTTTTCACACAAGTTATCCTCATTTTAAATTGGGGACAAAAAATGACACGTCTTATTTAAAACAAAAACTGCTAGTGTAAAATTACATTCCTGAAAAAGAAAGAAAAAAAAACACTGACACAGTCAGGAATGCGAAAGAATGAAAATAACTACATTTTTAAAGGAATTTGACATTGTGGCATTCAGATGGTCACAGTGTGGGCCATGAAATATGTCAGGCTAAGACTTCAATAAAATACCAGTCTTTATTGTCTAAAAATGGAAAACAAAATAACTTAAACAGATATACACTGTATGATCAAACACTTGGCAAGTTTACCCCTCAAATTCTAGGGGCACGTAAACAAAACTGAGACTTGGCAAAGCAAGAGATAAAGGCAGCAATGAATTATTTTTCTGATTTCCTTCAATTAAAAGATGGACAGCAGCCCTGTAGTCAAGAATAATGGACAGAACACACAAAATCAGAATGATCTGTTTGTGGGATTCATGCTTTCTCACATGCACTGTACAGAACTGAATATGATTGCTGGATCAGAATATAACAACTTATTATAGGCTAATGTGGAAAAATAGATTATTTCTAAAATGACTATTTTTAATAAATTGTGGTTTTCTGTGCTCACACTTGTGCCCCATTTCGTGGAACTTGATGAATCTTGTTGTTCTGAATAAGTACTGTAATGGTTATTTTGAAGGATACATCACAGTAATAAAAAATAACAGGGAAATTAAAATTGATTATACCTGCTGCGGTGTGTAGAAACCACAAGAAAAGCTAGAAAGACTGAGATCTTTACTTTTACCTCGAATTGAACTTTAACTTTTATTGTTGAAAAGCACATTTTAATGATTTTTATTCTAGAAGGATAGTGCAGACGATTTCATTATAAAAGGACAGTAACATTTTGTCACATATCTATGAGGTCGCAGTGTGGGTTATGAAATACTGAAAGAAGCCTACAATTCATATAATTAACTAGTGGTGTCATCTATATGAATTGCAACATAAATGGAAGACAAAAAATCGTCTTTAATATATCCAGCTATCTTCTCACCATGTTTGTAGTTCAGGGTCGTGGGTTTCAAACAGCACACAGCTTTTTTCATTGGCAATGAAGAAAGTAGGATGTAACACCGCAGTGACACTAGATGGCAGCAGTGTTTGACAGTGGTAGGTCGTTCATGGTCATTCCTTTCACATGACATGGGGAGTGATTTTGCAGCCGTCAACAGACAAAAGAAATTCCAGAATTGATTCGTTTTTTCTTCCTCACTTTGTTCTTTGCGAAACTTATCAAGTCACAGCAGCTGCCATTGAACAGCTTTAACGTTGAGCTCGCAGTTGGACAATGGACAAAAACCCAAGGTTTAGTAGCTCAAGTCACTTCCTGTCAGGGACAAAGGAGTGTTCGAGGAAACCAGCAAGAGAGAAAAGATGGCTGGATGTGGCAAGACCAGTGTTTTCTTCTCTTTCTTACACGTTAACTGATCTTTTGCGTGAAAAACACGGGAATGATAAGGTGGAATATCACGGCTGGTTTTCATCACCCAGAACCTGCTGAATGTGATTAAACTAGCTATGTAGAATAGGCAGAGAAATGAGACACCACAGCTTTCACTCTCCACATTGAATTAATACTCAAGGCCCCTCTGCTTGCATGGGAACAAGTGTGGCGCCGTAATCCCGTAGTGATTTAGAACCAATTGTCTTGGACAATAAAGTGAAAAAAAAAACAAGCAAAAAAGATCTGTCTTGCTATTAAATCTGTCTTATAGTTGAAAAACAAAGGAACAGAAACATAGGTGGAACCCCCGAATCGCAAAATTTACAAACTTCCAGTAAGTAGATGGTCATACTTATTTACCTCTGTACATATAACTCTAAGAAAGACCAAAGTCTTGTAATTTCAGTGCACAATGCTTTACAGTTCATCTTGAATGAGAAATATTTAGGTGTGTGTCTGTGTTCAGTGGTAGTACATTTTTTTCCCATTTTTCCCCATTTGTTCAAAGATGCCGTGAATGACGTTACTCACGTGGCAACACTGATCTACTTAGGCGGTGTGTTCTCTGCATATTCCAAACGGCCCATTGAGTAATAACAACAACTGCAAATGATATACAGTATGATAAAGATTCAATAAGGTCTTTCCTTAGTAGGGCTGACTGAAATCGTCTTTTATCTCTGCTTGGTGGTGCAATGACTCAAAGTTGTGTAGGACTCGTCAGAATCAGAAGGAGTTTGATCGGCCAAATATGTTAAACATGCAAGAAACCTGTGGTGGCTTCGCTCAGGCACATGGGCATAGGACATGGGGGATAATTAAAAACAATGAACAGAATATGTAGACATGGAAATTTTCACAACTTTTTACACACTAGACTGTTCGTCGACAGTCAGAAGCAACATGAGATGGGATAAATACAATGGGTGAAATACGTAAATCGTAAAATATGACTTATGGATTAACGAGGTCTTGAGAGCTTCATATAGCCCTCCCCGACTCAATTGCGGATTGGCTTATGTCAGTTAGGGTCCAGTTTAATTGCACTGCATCAGTTCCTTTTCCTACCCGTTTGGTTAAAGTAATATCTTTGTCTAGTAGATATAATTTCAGTGCAACTGTTATTATGACTGCATCGACTGTTTTGAATTCCGTGCGATAAAACTGTCTACAGCACCTATGTAGACACTAACTTTGAAAATTTCGTAATGTGATTAAAACATTCAGGCTCCACATTTAGAAGGATCACAGTCTGGGTTATCTAACGCCTGATTTTAGCTAAAATTAGCTTTGAGGGTTTATCTGTACTCTTGGTTGTTTCAAGTTTTTGTACCTTCCTCAAGGGTACAACTGAGCACACTTGAACCAGACATCTTTTGTTTAAGGTCTGATCCAGTCTGTTATATGCTGCTCATCGCCAAGCTTTTATGTTGCCGTTATTTATTTATTTGCATTGCCTGTACAGTTTCATAAATCATTCTCCTTTCCTTGTCTTTTGCTAGGAAAAAAGACGGATAGGTGAAACATATAAACTTCCCAAAAATCGTTCTCTATTACATAACTTAGCCAATAATGAACATTGACTTTCATAATTCCGTTAAAACATCTGTAATTATTTTTTCCGAAGCATCGTCATAAATCTTAAAAGACATTAAAAAGCTTTTTAGATGTATGATAGTCTTTCACAGTCGTTTTTCTTTTTTGATCAGTGACTGGCAGGCAGACTCGGGATGTCATGACAACCCTAGAGGCCCTTTGTTTTGATAGTCAGGCCAACTAAAAAGCTGATTTTCTGGCTCCCAAAAGGCTTAGAGAATTTTTGAGGGTCTGGTTGACCTTTGACCTGGGTTTATAGGTCATCACCAGTGAGGTGACTTTAAAAATGGATTAGTTGAAAGTGTTACGCATCAATCAAAACATTACCTTTAGACTGCTGATCAAAATGTAATAGCAACATTTTCAATGCGTGTTCTTTTCATCTGCAAGTCTAAAGCGATCTGATTCAACCTTTGATAAATGCTCTTGAATTCTAAGTGGCTAAATGGCAAGCAGAAAAAGCCTTGTGTTTTCCACGCAAACATGGTAGTATTGTTCTAAACAGCTGGTTTCATTTACCGTAAGTACAAAAATACACCTTTGTTTTTGTAATTATCCTTTACTCTATGTGCGTTGCTTTATAAAGCTTAAATAGCATTGATTTTCTCACCACTAACTGCGACGCTGCTCATGGCAGAATGTCATACATTTCTACAATTAATAAATTGAGGTATACAGCTTGATGCCTCTCCTATTCCAGTACAAATCGTGTGTGTGTCTACATGTGTCTAAGGTATTCTTGCATACTGCTCCTACAGTACAGGATAAAATGATTTGAAACCAGGCAGAAGAGATTATTTGTGGTCATTCTAGCCATGATATATTATCTATATTTTCTAACAAACTCACTGAATATGACAACTTTTCTTTGGACTTCTTTTCCGTGCATTTGCTAGGGTGCAAATGACTTGTCCAGAACACAGAGAGGTTCTGGTCATTTGGTACTGAAAAGCCTAACAGGATTTTAAACGAAGGGCATATTACATTCCTTAAAGTGATAATTGGAAGAATAAGGCTGTGTGGTCCATGGTGGGTGAGATGTCTGTCCACTTTCAGTCACATGCTGCTTCGTCTAATACTCCATGGGCTTGAAGTAGGCAGTGAATGTGCTGAGGATGCCCTGAAGTAACCTTTGAACCTTCACTGACAGATCTTGTTGTATGATTACCCTCACTTCTCACTTTCCATTACATTCTGCAAGTCTGTTAAACTTGCTAAGCTAACTTGCTAATCCCCCCTCGGACAGAGAGCTGATATCTATACTCATGACCTTTGACTGAGATAGCTGGAATCATGCGAACTGTAGTAGTCTACAATGTAATGTGGGCAACATAGCCAGCTAGGATTAGGAAGGTTATAAAAGAGAAAAAAAAACTGAACTAAAATCGAAGCTGTAAGGTTCCAGGCCCCTCCATTTCCGTGACCAGGAAATACGGTTAGAAGATGGATGATGGATGGATTGATGGATCAAAGATGTATGGAAAATGGCTTTTCCAATACAGAAGTTTTTTTCTGTGACACACAAAATGTCCACTTTCACCATTTAGTTTGATGCTGATGTAGCAAGTTTGCATCATAAAACTGCAAAGTTGCTATTAGGTTTCTCATTTAGTCGACTGTCTTGTCAGGCCCCATAACATAGCAAAGAAAAGCATGGAAAATAGAGATGTTTTACACAAATTCCACAAAAGGGACGATTTAAAGTATTGACTATTACCACTGGCCTAATTAACTGCTAGAAACAAGTATTACATGTCAGGCAAACGATCTGAAACGGTACACGTTTAAGGAAAATCTACTAACACCAGCCATATTCCAGCTGATTCTATCGTAACAACTCATTGACTGGTTTCACTTACATTAGCATCATCTCCAATCCTTTGCTAGGCAGTAATTTTATGTTCATCACCGAGTCCTGTCCTATAGCTTTTATTTTGTTTTATTGAGTGTAGGACACACAGTCAGTCCCTCCACGTCTTCCATTGTTCCTCAACAATGACTTTAGACCCAAAGTAACCCCCTACTCCAGTTTATGTCAGAACAAACATCTAGTGGATGCCAGATGTCCTACTGAAGGTAATTATTATTTTAAAAAGAAGGTAATTAGCGTCCCTCAGGGTAATGTGACCCAACTTTATAACAACTATTTATTATATCACTGAAAACAGCTGCAAAGGACCAAAAAAACCTATTTTGTAACTATTTTCAGTCTGCCAATTTTCTCATTTTTTTCTGTAAGAGGCTGATTGGAAACTGATGCTACTTGGCTTTTCAACTACTGAACTGAGCACACAAGACAGGAAAACACAAGGAAATATTTCAGTCTTGATTAGCTTGATTAGCTTTCACTTCTGTAAATGTTTTCAGAGTACATTATGGGAAGAAAGGGTCAGGTGAGTCGCCTTACGTGATGGAAGGGGCTGATAAGGTGCAGTTGACTGTTTAATTCGTTTTTAGGATGAAAACGGTGTTGACCTTCACTTAAAATTTAACCTTTCCCAAACTTTTGTGGCAGCATGTTTTACATGAGCTTTTCAGTGGCCTTTCATGAAGCTAACCAGTTATGATACCCATCAAGCATATCCTGTTATCAGCTGGGACCACAGTGCTGTGTACTTTTCCCCCATGTCAGCCTGATGAGTAGCATTACCCACTTACAACGTTTACTCTACATTCTTGCTCTTTTTCCATTATGAGGCTCTGCAGTAGAGTACCTCACATTCCCATATAAGTACATTACCGTGGATGTTATTTATTCTTGTGTGATTCTAATGAGCCATTCATAGAGAAAAAGCTCCATTTTTAGCCACATACACACAGTATGTATCAGGGATAGTTTATCATTCACCTCGATTCTCAGCAATGAGACCCATTGTTTATTAAGTCAAAGTCAACATGGTGGAAAAAATGAGAAGATTTGAAGTTTTGATTTAGCTGCAGTCTTCACATTGGATTGGATTACTGTCCTTTTTATTTATTCAATGGGCATATGTCCAGAAAAATGGTGAGAACAGCAAGCCTGAATGCCACAAGTGCAGCAGGGCTACTCAGTAGGGGATGCTCAACTTGGGGACCCTTAATCGGCATAGAAGATTGCACTTAACCTGCACTCCCTTTCAGATTCAAACTGGGAATCTCCATGGGTCATGTTAAACACTATAAATGAACATATAAATAGATGGATGAGGAGAAATTATTGATACCAGATTCCTGAGACATTCTCAAAGTAATGGCATAAATCTTAGGATGTGTGGCATGGCCATGGTTGTTAAAATTAAAAGCAGACTCACAATGCTGAAGGTCTGTGTTTGTATAGCGACTTTTATCTTTGACTTTGTTTGTCTAGGATAATTCTGCTTGTCTTCAATTGTGGGGCCACATGCTTGTGTCAGAGTGGGTTCAAATGAGGGCCTCCTGCAAGACCATGGCCTTTACATGGCTTCTTTGTTACCATCATAAAGGTTCTTTGACTGTTACGTAAGCGTTGCATTCTTTATTTGAAACACACGACAGACATGTTGTCTCTTAAAGCTGGTCTGTGCTCCCGCCTAACCTTGCATGTGGAGAATGAGACAAGAAAAGGGTGTGTCACCGTCTGCTACAAGCCAATGAGAAAAGTGTAAATATAAAGGCATCACAGGTGGGGGAAAAAGGGCACTATACCATGCAAAACAATTTTCTGCCAGCCAAGCATGCTGCTCTTTCTAATAAACCTAAGCCCTGTGGAACAGATGTTGTTAATTCTTGCAGCAAAGTTAGCCTTGCTCTTGAAGGTACAGTAAAAAAAAAACTCAGAAGCATGGGCACTCATAGGCAATGGTTTCTTCCAGCTGCAGGCCACCCTTTCATTTTTTTTTTTTGTCATGGTATGAGCCTCTGGACTTCCTTTCCAAATGGTACTGCACCACCGCCAACAGGCAGTACTTATCGACACTAAGTCCAGGGTTCGTGCGGCTGTGCTTGAGTAATTCGTTACAGACATCCAAGTTAGTGCTTGTCAGTAGGCCAATGGTCAGAAATTCACAATGCTGCTAATGAAAATGTGCAAAAATATTTTTACGTTTTTTTGATTATTGTTGCATGGTACTTCATTTAGGTCCCAAGGTGGCATTTATAAGACTGTGAGAATCAGTTCAGAATCTGGAAAAAGTTCTGTTATCAGTTCATAGTAACTGTTACTGAAAGGAAGTGAATTCCTTGAATGTTACTTTTGCTCTTCTGATGTATGGCTGTAATTGGGTAAGCTTGGTCGTTCAGTTGCTCCTCCTGTTTCAAGTCAATGTGTAGCAATCTGATTTTCAGGCCAAAACTTTGGGGTCAATGGGTATAGCTGTCCAGGCAGCAGTGAAAGAAGATGCAGAATCTTTATGGGGAAGATGTCCAAGATGAGGTTGTGACTGATTTTGGCCCTACGATATGCATGGCTCCTCCTGTGTAGCCAGTATATCTCTGATTTGAAGTGTGTGGATGATAACAGCTGTGTAAACTATTTTCCAGAAGCTTGTGTTTTAACTGGGGAAGCAGAATGACACATCATAGAGCTGAAAGGTTTATTTTCCATCCTATTGTTATGAATCTCAGTATATTCAGTCATCGACATTTCACTAATTGAAAGGCTTCGTCTCATTTAATATTTTATTCTAATTGAATTTTTTGTGTCTATCTAAGCCAAATAGCATATCGTTTTATATTTGTATTTTATTTGGTAGTTTTTGAGGTGTGTGCATTTTAGAGAGAGAGAGAGAGAGCGAGAGAGGTTCCTTAAAGATGTTCTAGAGATTTGGCATCAGTCCTTACTTACTTAATGGTGTACATTTGGGCTAAGTAGAAGTTATTAAGTAGGCAGAGGTAAGTCACAATCATAGGAAATGATCAGTCATCACGATAATTAAAAATATCTGCGAACACTCACCTTGAGTGACCAAAAGAAACAAACAACAACAGCTGAGGTGGGTCTTAGACACTGTTTTGAAATCCCCGCAGTGTGTGGGAGATCATGGAGCTTCCTGCTTGGAAAGCCTCAGTAGCTTCTGAAGAAACTGTAGTAATAAACATGCATCACTCATGTCTTCACAACGTTTTGGATCCAGAAGTACGGTCAGAGTTGCAATTTGCCTTGAATAGCTTTCTCCTTAAGGACCCATTTGTTGGACATAGTTATTTTCAGCATGGGTAAAAAACAGTCATGGCTATAAGAGAAGAACAACCTTGTCAGAATCTGTCTGAAAACGCCATGTCAAGGGTGTCGTTCAACCATTATAATCAAAAAGTGTTAGTTCCCGTTCCATCAAACATCTTGGTCATATAATCTATACCTATAAGGCTGTCTGTCTCCAAATGTGGTGTGTTTATCATACTTAGAATGGAAAACTAAATCCCTACCCTGGATTATCCAAATCTAATTACATTGTGGAACACTCATGTCAAAATCCAACTACCTCCATGATTAATTACCTCAGGAGCAGATGAAATCTTACTTTTCAAAGGCACTTTTAAAGGCTACTGCCACAACACTTCAGTACTATATGAATTTTTGGCCTTACTGGCTGGTAAGTAAATATGGCACCATAGGACTCTGATTCATAGTTGCTGCCACATACCGTCTCTCAGTCTGTCACTCACTGTAGAGGATACAATCAATTCCTTCTCTGCAACTTAAAACAATTTAAATGGCAATAGATAAGCCTTCTCCGTACTGTTCATACCACTGCAAGTAACTTAGTTAATTATCTTAGCTAATGCTTTTTTTACTAAGTGTTTAGAGATTTGCCCAATTAAATCAGGTATTTATTTTACAGCAGCAGTTAAAGTTGAGTTCCTGGGTCAGTGATTCTACATCAGAGGTGTTGCTTCTCTTAAGGGGAGGCTGATCATTTCTTTACCTGCTGACCAATTCTTTCTCAACAGAATTTCCCATATCGCCTACATTTTTGTACGTTTCTTCATTCCACTTCTCATTTATTGGTAGTTTTCCATGCACTTGCATTTTCTCCTGGATTTAAGAGTGGCTTTCCCTACTAGTGTAATTTCAGAATTAATCAGAACCTGGTTTTAAATGATCTTTCCCTGACTGACACCAGACGTATTTTATCTGTATTTAACCAGTCTGCCAGCTCACTTTCAACTTGGTATTTATATAAGCAAAGTGATGGAATTTTTTTTTTTTCCTTCCCAGCTCAGTTTAAATACCTTATCGTTCTTTGCCATACATAATTTCCTGTACTTCACCTGGCCGACGGATTACCAGTGCCTTTCATCTAAAGCTTAAGTAACCAATGAAAGTTGTCAGTCACATTCTTAATGCAATTGTGAAGCGATAGAAATGGATGTGGTGCCCGAGGATGCAGTTAAAACTCAGCTTCAGTTCAGAATGTCAGATTCAGGCTTTTCATATAAAGACAGTATAATAGTTTTTCAAAAGTAAAAAAAAAAACACCCTTCATTTATAGTTAAAAACACTTCTTAGTGACTGAAAATTTAGCCAAAAAGTTTGACTATTCCTCCGTGGTTAAGTAAGGAAAACTTGTAAAGTGCAGGAAAAATAGGAAATGCAGTAATCTGGTATTTGACTTATTTATTCATGTTTTTTGCATCAGTCACTCTGGGTTAAGAGAGAAATCACCCTGTCCTTGGAAAACAGCAACACCGAAGTTCTTCCCCAGTTACTCTAGGATCAGCAAACTACCTGAAGAAGCAGTAAACATACTGAGCTTCTATAATACCTTATGGGTGAATAAAAATCGAAAGAACTCAGATAGAGAGATTTCAGTATGTGCCCCGAAAGCTCCTTGTCAGTGACGATGTCTAGTCCCACTCCATAAACGAAACTCATGTCGCTGCAACCTACCAATAGTTTTAAAAGGCTGCTAGATGTGCCCAAATTATGGTAAACAGAAGATTCCTGAAAGGCCCTTAGCTATTAAAGATCCTGGGCACACCCATTACCCAGCTTTAGGACTGACCACATAGCAATGAATTATGTAAAACTGTGACGCGAGGAAGTTCTGGAAAATTCCACAGTTCAATTTCCAATAACCACAAGACAGATACTAGTGTCCAGTTACACTAGGTTTATGAGAATTTCCCAGAATTCATGTTGCTTTGGAAAAAAAACGAATAAAATGGCAGTGTTTTCCATATGTGTCTAACCATGTATTAACGGGATTGACTCACTATTGCATTCAGGAGAGTAGATTAGGGGCCAAAACAATTACAAACAATTGCTTCAATTACGCATGTATTAAAGTTGCAAGGGATGATGTCATCTTTCCTGAATGTTGGTCGGGACATGTCCCTACCATTCCTACTTAAAGGTATACCTATGATTGCATTTATAATGGATTATTGTAGTTCATTATTTTAGCAGTTGTTTTTTTACTTTCAGATACAACCTAATTTTGCATCCGTGGCTCATGTCAGTAGCGATTAGCCTGGACGGAGCTAATCATGAGAGAAAGAGTGAGGGTGTATTTGTGGGTCAGTTTCCATCCATCAGAGGCTCTCTCACACAGTGAGGCAAAATACAACGGCTCCCGCAAACCACAGCACCTGCCAGGATAAGTGTAAAGATGATATTACACAGAAAAACTTCACGTGTGTCATGGTGGGTTAGCTCAGGGTGTTAGCTGTTTCTGTGAAAGTCAATATGGAGAGGTACCTTCTTGATACAAGCTCTATATTGAATTGTAGCATAAGAGCACAGATTAGTTAGCGGTTTCTGAAAGCTTTGATTTGAATAACTAAACTGGACCATTCAGACGAACCTTTCCCCCTCTGTCTCTGAATGTTACCTCCCTCACCCTGAATTGTCTCCCCAGTGCCGTTTGTGGTAAACCGTGCCGGGGGAAGTAAGTAGGATGAAGAGAAACAGTGAAAGGTATACATTGTTCCACAGATGGCTTTTCTAGACTAACCGCGGCATCCCCCCAAGACGGAGAAGTCACGTTGCGTGCGTACGACCATGTGATCGCAGTAACGTGACAGCCGACACCACTGCGATTTCACCCGATATAATACTTTCAGGAATAAAACCTGTAAGGTAGCAGAAACGCTGGCTGATTTAAATCCCACCCATTTCATTTAGAATTCATTTCAAAGTATGTCTTTCGCTCAGGACCTGTGATTGAAAGCAGCTGCCGTGGAATTTGGGCCATATGTGAGGCGTGTTGTGTAAACATTGTATCTCAGGATCTCCACTTTACGTTTCAGTTATTACATTTATACAGTCAGCAAACATGATACACAGGAAATAGGCCAGTAACCCGATTCTGCCCACCGATTCATAATTCATCAGGGCTGCTTCGTCGAGTGTTATGGTAGGTCGTGAGCATAGCACTTGGCCTCATTTGCATGCTTTGAAGAGACGAATGGCTTTGTTTAAGCTGTGCCATCAAGTGGTCCCCAAACGGTCTCCCTAGGATTATGCACATTTAAATTTCTGCTTGAAAAGATGAAAGTTCCCCGTTCTCACCATATGTTGCATAAACGGCCTAGCCTGCTGCCAGCCGGGTGTTACATTATCGACTCGCGAGGGGTTATCAGTTTTCTCTTTGAGTCTGGCTGAGGCTGGCCAGTGATAAACTTCTCTTAGTGACAGACGTTCCAGGCTCAGCCCAAGCCACTGACCTTTTATTTCAGACCGGCACAGACCATATAAAAAAAAAAGCCCACAGTTGTGGGGGGATGGGGTGGGGAAGTGGGTGGGGGGATACCAGAAGAATGGCCCAAGACGTGGATGTTTTCACAGGAGCCTGTGACTGAGATGCGGTGACAGCCCATCAAGGTGAATGATGCTTCAACAGGCACTTGTGACACAAGCCAAGTTTATTTCCAAAGTAATTCTAACTTCCTAGCAGACTTATCGGGGGGATGAGCATTGATCCCAAGAGACAAAAGGTTGTTGATACATATTAATGACTCACATGTAATTCTGTGGCACTGTACTTATTTCACCTACAGGATTGCAACAATACTTTATATATATGTAGCATTTTTGTTCAGCGGGTAGCACTGTTGCCTTAAACAGCTAGGGTTGGAGGTTTGAATCCCATAGTGTGGTTTTCCTCTGCGTGCTCTGTTTTCCTCCAGTGGCCCGTACCGTGTATGTCCTGTAGCGGACTGGCTTCCTGTCAAGGGTGCTCCCCTGCCTTCTGTCCACGGCTGCCTGGGATTAGGCTCCACCCACCGGCCAGTAGTGTGTAGAGGATGGATGGTGGTTGCATATTTGGTTACAATTGCACTCCAGGTCATGAGGACAGAAGGCTAACAGCAGTCTTTCTAACTTATGTAATAATTTAGAAACACAATAAAACTACTTTTAAATGTATCCATACCAACCTATACAGCCTCGCTAGTACTTACTGTACACTAGTGGCTCTGAAACTTTTATTGGGTCGAAAATCGGAGAAAGAGCCCTAGACATATATAAGAATAAATACGTGGTAAGACACACACATTGCACATTACTGAAAAGCGACAGATAATCCCTTGCAAACTTTTGGCAAACGGATACAATTTAGAGAACAGCCAACACATGCCGATATGTGAGGTCGTGGATAGTGTGATTTGGCCTTTGAATTGTGCCTCTTTTGGAACAGAATAGTGGTATTCTGCATATTTAGTCCAATGCAAGTTTGTGTTTACGCAAAGCCGTCTGATTTTTACTTTTAGCATTAGTTTCTGATGCCATTAGTGTTGGTATCGACCTTGTCATTCATTTCAAAGGCAGTCTGACCAGTAAACAGGGCATGCAATAAACACCATTAAGCCTGGAGTCAGTTTTAAGAATCAATAAAATCGTTTAAATGGACTTTTTTCACACTGCATGTCAGACGTTCGGTCGGAATTTAGTACCGACTCGTACGTTGTATAATTCACACCGAGAATAGAAATATTTCACTTTTATCTAAGAAAACCAACAGAAAAGTACTTATGGCTGCTAGCTCCTCATTCATCGTTTTAGGCTGTCTGTTCTCTGTATTTATTACTTACTAAAAACATTATTAACGTTCTGAACATCATGGACATAATTAGAGACAAATATCTTGTTGCTGTATGTAATGTAGCTGTACAAGTGAAATTTATTATTCATATAAAATAAATGCTATGTGTATGGCACTCAGTGTCAGATAACAGTGTCTTTTTATGGACGGGTCATTAATTATTCAAAAGACTTGTCCACGTGCTTATTTGACTAGTTATGCCTGTCAATGCAAGCGAAGGCTTTATGAACAGATTTTTGATGCTCAGAGGTCCTGTTTCAACCTGTGTGGTAGTGTTGCCTTTTCATGGGGGTAGAACCACTCTGGTAGGTGGGATCAGGGTCAGATTGGGGGGGGGGGCTTCTTCGGTGTGGGCGGCAGGGTGTTTTCTGGGGGTCAGTAATGGGTCAACTCGGCCCCGAGTCCAGGCTGTACATAAACACTGGCAGGCGGTCTCCAGCCATGTCAAATCCTTGTGTTTTTTTTTCTTCTTTTCTTTTCGAGTGCCATAAATCCACCCACACAGTACAAACAATAAAGGGGCTCGTTTTCATTAATATGTCCGCGTACGCTCCAGCCACATTAAATGATTAGCCATAATGGGATAAACACAGGGCCGGATTTTCACACAGAACCTGCAGCTTTGAACCTCAGAACGAGCTGTTGCTGCTCATCCATCTTTGCTGATGCACCTGCAGGTTTTATGGCCTCCTCAGCGATGATGCTTACAATTATTTTTATTGCCCTGCCTTAAGTCTAACATTATGTTTTGGCAGTAGAAAAACCTAATAATTGATGTAGGAAAGAAATATGTTTCTCTATTCTTCTTGCTCCCTTTTTTCATCAACGGCAGCCAAAAGCAATTTTCTAAAGTCTCCAGCCTCATGAAAGTTGACTCCAGCATGACTGTTTCCTCAGGCCTTGACAGTCTCAGGATGCATAATATGGAGAGGCATAGGAAAAAAAGACAGGACATATGGGGGGGATATACTGTAGTTACACTGTAGTCAGGAAAGGTCAAAGGTCATGGACCACGGGCAACCAAAAACATTTCTTCAGTATGAAATATTAGCTACTTAATCAAATTAATTCCACGTTACACTTTGCTTACTTATTTTGTGTCTTAAATGTACATGGAAACATGACGTAACTCCTAATGTCATTTTTTTTTAAGCTGAAATCCAATTTAAGGAATTAAACCCTGATTCATCATGGCCTCAATGTTACGCTCTTATTTGGTCAGAGCGAGATGAGGACTCTGGGGTGGATTCTCTTGTGGCAGTTCCTCCGTGTCCATTTTATATACCATTCCTGAAGGAATTCTTTATTGGTTTCATCAGCACTCCGAAATGCTGGGATGTTTCTCTTCCACATTAACGAGCCTTTGTAACATAACGCACACGGCTACAGCCTACGTGAGAAACATTTGGGGAATCTGTTGTTCAGGGCTTTTCATCCAGCGTGTCAGACAGTTTGAAAGGTCAGGCAGCTTCATCGTCACCTGGGGGTCAGGGACCAGATGCGGGCCTCTCTGCACCATAACGCCGAGCTATAATCACCTCCTCACAAAGAATCGATTTCTTTAAACTGTACTCTGCTGTTTGGAACTCTCAGCCCCTTATGAATATTACAAAATGGCTCTGTGTTGCATTAAAACACTATAAGGTTTATATAAAGTATATATATAGTATAAAACACTATAATGGATTCTAAGCATGGCTACTGGATTTCTGGCCAACATGAACTAAAGGCAAAGGTACAAATATCATAAATAAATATCGAAACTAATGCATTCACTTGAATCACGGCTACAAATCATTCTGTGATTATATTATTATTGGCTGCCGGGTTGGAGGGAAAAATCACTAAAATTAACACCTAACTTAGAAGTATATTGCTGTTTTCCAGATTTTAGTACCTTAGTCTTTCGATGTAAATAATTGTCACATGCCAGACTAAGTAAACTGAAGGGTAAGCATGTAGATATTTTTTCAAGCAATCTGACGACTTCATTTAAATCAGGTTTGTATCAGTAGTGTTCACTGACCATTTGGTTGGGTGTGTCATCATAATTGCATTGGTTTTAAATGACTACTGGGCAATTTTGGCACTGGGTGAACCGACGGCTGGGGAGCCAGAGGAACCAAAATGAAGACCTTTATTTGGAAAAATGTACAGTTCTGAAAAGACTTCCAACTTTGAGGAGTTACACAGGACTGTTCTCTACTAAAATGTAGGGTAGCTCAAATGTCAGTGAAAGACATTAGTTTTCACCTCATTCCATCCCAACTTCATACAAATTGAAAAGCTGTGATTTTATTTTTTTTGTTGTTCTGCAGTTGGGATTGGAGGGGTGGAGTTTGGAGTAGGGGGGTGGAGTTTGGTTGGAAAAATTGCAGACACTTCTCTCTCTGACAGCCCTCACATCTGCATTAGGGAGTGGATGGCAGTGGTTGGATAAATCTGGGCAGTCATTCGGTACCTGGCAAACAAGGGAAGAAAATGCTTCGTGTTCTTCATAATTAATCACCGTTTTGGCTACAGACGAGAGCAGTTGTTTCCTATGAAAGGCTGATGTATATTTAAAAAATCTCTTTGCCAAATCCGGAGGTCACTTCTGAATCAGTCCCGGAAAAATGCCTGCAGTTGGGCACATTTCCACAAATCAACGTACAAAGTGACACATATCTGGCAAAGCACAATGTTAAATGATAACCCCAAATTATCAGCTCATCATGGGCATAAGGAGTGGTCTGTTTAATCAACCGAATTTTGTGCAAACATTTTAAATGAATCGTTTTATAAATTATATTATACATCATCTGAAAAATACAATGCTTTTTGTCGGCATTATCCAAACAAAATCTACAGCATATTGAATGCCTGCATGGTGAGACCTTAGAAATACATAGTTCCCGCTTACGATGTTTCACCTAAAATGACCTTTGTCTTTTCTAAAGGTAGCACAGTCTTACATTCTCTTAAGAAATAAGCAGCACACACATTTAACTCGTCAGGGAGACAGACATCTGACCTAGTTCTGCAATGCAGTTTTCTTAAATTTCACCACTTCGTTGAGCTCTTTCTCAGTCCTGTTGAAAAGAATTTCTTAAACCTTCCCAAACTAAGTCCATATGGTTGCAGGTGCCCATAAGATAAAGTATTAACTGTGCAAGGCTAAGTTATTTGAGTGGAAGGCTAGAAACAGCCTTTGATATGCTGGAGTTTCGCTATCTGTCTGTATCCAGCATGTGAGCAGCCTGGAACAGCACTCTGTATTAAACCGGCACAAGTCAAGTTCGCCACCCTAAGCCGGCCTAGTAATAACCAGAAATTCATTTGGATACACTGCACAGTGTGGATTTAATTAAAACTTATTAAAGCCAGGTACATTTTCAAATTGTTTGTGCTTCTTTGTGTGTGTGTATGAGTGTACCATGTTTATATTACAATGTGGGGACAAAATGTCCCCAGGAGGTCATAAAAACCTAGCATTTTACATTGTGGGGACATCTGTCGTGTCCCCAAAAGAGAAAACTCAGTTTTATAAAAATCTGCGAAAGCATTCAAAATACCAAAAGAGCCAAAAGTCTTGTGTTTTTTTGGGTTACTTATGGTTAAGGTTAGGCCTGGCGTTGTCATAGTTAGGATTAAACCCCAGTTAGGATTAGGGTTAGGCTCATAGAAATGAATGGTAGGTCCCCACAAGGTTAGAAATACAAACGTGTGTGTGTGTGTGTGTGTGTGTGTGTGTGTGTGTATTTATGTGCTTTCACAGTGAAACAGAACTTTGCTCCTCAGGCTCCAGGGAATTCTGGGTTTCATCCAAATTCTTAATTGGTTTACTGAAGCAGCTGTTTACATAGTAATTCTCCTCATAGTGTGTTTGAGGTGTAAATTTTGTGCTAATTAAAATGTTTGTTAAAAACCCATAGAATTTTTGCCCTTTTAAAGCCCAAGGTCGAGTGTCTGGGATGTTTAAACATCACTTGGCATCATTTTTGTACAGTAAACAAGGATGATAAAGATGATGATGATGATATTGTTACATTTTGAATTGATTTCTTTTAAGTTTCATCCATGAAAACAAGTTTCTAAACACTGTCTATAGTTCTTAAAACCGATAATGAGTGAATATTCATTTTTGCATAATACCTTATACAAATTGTTTTCCTTTTCTGACTCCTCCGTTTTAGGTTGCAAAACTTATTTTAGTAATGTCGAACATACAGCAGATGAAAATTCCTTGTGAATTTATGTTTAAGTGCTTTTCAAAGAGAGCTTCCGTCAGTGTTTCTGTGTCATTTACTTGGAATGACATTTACGATCCAGAGCCGCCAAGCCTGACCCCTGCTTCATCTGCTGATCTGAAACACTTTGCATTAACTCTTGCAATGCCCTCTTGCCCTTTCTGCTTCAAAAGCCTTCCCTTGAGTCAGAAGGAAGCAGAGGCATGTAATAACATCTGATGCTCCTGACCAAACCCATGGCCCCCGCCTCTCGGCATAG
The DNA here is from genome assembly GCA_009936485.2 of Gymnarchus niloticus. Lineage (NCBI taxonomy): Eukaryota > Metazoa > Chordata > Actinopteri > Osteoglossiformes > Gymnarchidae > Gymnarchus > Gymnarchus niloticus. The sequence continues at coordinate 5,565,445 of JAACJT020000013.1, read as the reverse complement.
CCTTAAATCCAGAATCAAGCCGTCAGTTTGCGTCACTCTTGTTTTATGCCTGTGTCATGTGGCGTCCTCTGTGTTGGCGCCATGTGATCAAAGCGGCGTAGGTGATTGCGGCGGTGGGCCGCTCGTAACGGCTTTTTCCAGCCGACTTGAACTGTGACAGCAGTTGGGTCGGGTTTCCAGGCTACTTAGTTTGTGTGGTTCCTGCATGTCACGAAGAAGGTAGTGGAGAATATGCAGAACAGATCTAGAACAACTGACCCTTTAAGAAGCAAAACGGTGATTTTAGGCAGGTGTTCTCCCATGGTTATCACTAGTCCATTATGTGATTTTTGTAGGCAATGCAGTGTGAAACTTTAGTTCTGTTATCCAGCAGAATATGAATGCAATAGTAACATATGAATAAAAACAATACTGTATCTGCTTCTGTCATTAACTGTTTAGTTAGAGTATATAAAGCATGCAAGGAACATGCTATAAAACACATTATATTACTAATATATATTATACTTTTGATCATTTATTTGGTGTAAAGCAATGTGTTATGTTCAGAATAAATTTTAGAAGAAACATAAGTCGCTTATTAATCTGGAATATGTTCAAGTGCGACATCTGAGTTTTCTTAAGTCATACAAATAGAAATCCATGCTAATCCATGCATATGTACTTTGGCTGTTTTTAAAGATATTGTACACTATGAAAGAATGAAGGTGAGTTTTTATCAATATGCACAAATTAAACTGAAGGATGGATATCACAAAAATGCAGCGAATTTCTCTGCTGATGTCAAAGGAATTTCATGGCATCTCCATCAAAACCATGGAGACCTTGCTTACAGACCTTCTAGTGCATTATTTACAGCGACTACAGCCTGTATCCTCAACATGCGATAAAAAATGGTTGCTGCATGCCATTTAACAGTTTGTAATGTCACAAAAGTGTAACAATGCTTAAGATGTCACGTCCCTTATCAACTCCATAGCTTACATAGTCAGGATAAGAGAGAGAGACATGAAAAGATTCCAGAACATTCAAAGAATGCAGCTAATGTGACCTTCAAGGATGCTTATGGTTTCTGTCTTTTGGGAACGCTGGCTACACTCCCCTGGTCAACAACATTCCTAAGCTGGGCATGTAGAAGCTACAGAGAGAGCTAAAGCAGGGCCCCAGGAACAGTAGCCTAAAAGACTCCCCCAGTTTTATTTTACTACACATTGACATGAAAATCCATCCATTTTCCAAACTGCTTTATCCTGTTGAGGGTCATGGGGGGAAGGGGGGGGGGGGGGGCGGGCCCATATCCCCGGCTGCCAAGGGAAAAAGGGGGGGGGCACCAGGGAG
>JAACJT020000013.1:5512588-5560770 GCA_009936485.2 Gymnarchus niloticus | reverse complement strand
GGGCATAGGGCTGAGGTATACCCTGGATGGGATGCCAGTCCATCACAGGGCAGAGGGCTGAGGTATACCCTGGATGGGATGCCAGTCCATCACAGGGCATAGGGCTGAGGTATACCCTGGATGGGATGCCAGTCCATCACAGGGCAGAGGGCTGAGGTATACCCTGGATGGAATGCCAGTACAACAATCAAACATTTCAAAAGAAAAACATTTTTTTTGAGTTATCACATTAATGGATAGTGGCAGAAAGATGATGTGATGAACAAAAAGCATCCTGGGAATGGCATTTCTATGGGCAAAAACACCTTGTTAAAGAAAGAAGTCAGTGGAGAATTGCCAGACCTGCTAAATGAGGAAGGCCAAAAATGCATAACTTAGTACAGTGCTAAGTGAAAGTATATGTATATACAAAGTTTGAAATATAAGAATTTCAGTAAGGCTCTTTTTATTAACTTATTCAAATTCACGGTTCCCCTAAGCACATTCTGTACTTTTCTTCATCCCCGTATCAAGACACGGGCATATAAAGGTCCGAAAAAACTCAGGATGAATCTCCTCATTCGATTGTACATTCAAACTCAAACTGCATTGCAATTTAAATTTATAATGTCCCGTAATTATTATCTGGTACATTTCAGCATGCATTACTGTGCTTCATAACCTGAAAGAACCCCTCCAGCCAAGCACAGAATTGAGCCTTTCTATTCCACGTCCAAAAATCCCATAGGAGATTTGATTTAAGGGTCAGTGAGGTCAGCCGCTCCTCACAGACTCACGTTAATGGAACGATTTAGCGGCGTCAGCTTGCTGAGGATGAAGTGCCAGAAATTAGGATCTCTTCATCTGGATCTAATTAGGATCTCTTAATCTGGATCTAATTAGGATCTCTTAATCTGGATCTAATTAGGATCTCTTAATCTGATTGGCCATACGGAGTCCCACTGATATGCCGCTTAATTCTACCCCTGGGTTATCTAGTATGGCAAGGACCGTATGAAACAGTAATGTAGAAAACTGTCCAGATTGATACAGAGTAATGCACTGATAATCACGTCAAATTATAGTGTGACTACGTACAGTTCAACTCGAAACATTTGCTGTGGCCCAGATATATATGTTGAATACTTTAAGATCAATTAATCTTTAACAAAACTTTTAGCTCTGTCATAAGTTAAGCCTTTTAATTCTCAGCCAGTTCCCAAATCCTGTTGCATAATCCAACTCCAATCACATGTTGAGAACGATTCACTGATCAGATAACACGTTTTTCAATAAATACTGTATGTCTATGTTATGTAAACCAGGATGCATTTTTAGTGATGGTACATGATTGGCATGACTGGTTAGTTTGAGAAAAGCCACGTTTATAAAGTACACATCACCTAAATATGACGTAGGCGGAAGACCGGCAGGTAGTGTTGCGCAATCCTCCGATCATTTTTTTCCGTGAGCTGGAAAAAGACAGCCTGCCTTTCTAGACTCTGCAACTCATTTGCCTGCAAAGGTCTGTGTTGCATTAGACGTCGAGGAGAGTGAACCAGGCCTACAACAAATCCTTGAGTACTGAACAAAATTTACAAACAAACAAAACAAGACCAGAAACAGCTGGCTGTAGACCAAGGGCATGGACTCAGAAGGAGAATAATCCTTTGGAAAAAAAACGAATCCGTTAAATGAATTATGGCAGAGAAATCCAGGTGAAGGAGCAGCTGAATTTCTGACCGCTCATACGTGACTGATGACAAGATAAGGCATAGCACACAGTATCGCCAGCTTGATGGTGGCACTGTTTTTCAGGGTGGTGGTGTAATCCTATTTTACTCATATACTAACCATATGTGATTTGCAAAAAAAAAAAACTTTATAACAACCTCTTCAGTAAAAGTAACACACTGACTTTTGTTCTATACTGATTAAAGAGCGCATAAAGGCTCAGTGAATCCCAACAGGCCACAGCACCTAACAGAATCTGTGTACTGTGGAGGTATTAGCAGTTAAGGGGTTCTTTTAAATCTCCCTTACCGTTATAGTCCAGGTCATGCCTCATATAAAACCTATGACTATCCGCTTATCAGTACAGCTTCACACACATCAGACATTTAAATTTGTCTGGGAAGGTGATTTTGAGCATGTCAAGGCATGTACAATTTCAGCCTGTTAAAAATCAATAACTGACTTTATATTTGTGGGTAACTATTCACGGTAATATGTTAACTGTTTCTTTTTAGCATGCTTTCATTTGTTTCAGTTTAGTTTTGTATTTTTCTACTTTTTAATGTTTTTTTTAAGCATTTGGTTTCAGTCTCCACAATGTTTTATGTTAAGCTTATTTGGACATTATAAAATATTCTCCTTTTGAAAACAATAAAAGTACAATCCCTTTATTCCTAAAACAGTCACACAGATTGGATACAGTTCTGCCTGAAATTATTTCAATAGCACCAAGAGAAAGCACACACATGACAGAGTGTGAGCACATGCTATGTTCCATACACCACCCACAACATGTCATCTTAAATGGTGCAAAACGGTCCTCAGGATTCAGCCCTGCTTGAGAACATCTGGATATTTGGGAGCAAGGCCAAGATCCGAGGAGGTCCCTGTCGCAGAGGAGCATTTATCCCCTGGAAAACCTCCACGAGTCTGCGGAAACAAACATAGTTGCCGGATTAGCGGGGTCTTCGGACGCCGCTGCTAATGCGCTAGGCTGCAAGTGACGCGAGAGTGCAGGAGTGCCGGCTGCCCCCCGTTTCTCTGTTTGCGTCTCGCTGTGGTAAAATCCTGAGAATAACATCCCCTCTTCAAGGTCACACAAGTGTTCATGGGCTTCACCATCATCCAAGTGTAATTACGTCTTAACAAGCTGCCTCCCTGTTGGCTTTGATGGAATGGAAGGACTGCACTGAGGCATTTTAACAAAGCCGTTGATTCTTCGTGGAGCAGAGATTTCCACCAATTCATCTCTCGTTCCCCAAACTTCCCCCTTGACGACTCAATGGCATCAATGGTTCCCAGAAGAACAGACTTCAGATTTCATACTCAACCAGAGATTAGCATTAGGAACAAATAATGGTCATAAATCCAGTAAGCAATCTCTGGTTTGTTTTCCAATATACACTCAAAAGTATTTTTGTTGGAATAATCCGGGAACAATTGCTTATTTCAGCAGTTTCAGATTAAATTTTGATTTTTTTTGTAACTATGACTTTCTTCAAAAGACTCTATTTGATATTGATATGCCCTAAGATATAAAATTCATTCAGTACAAAATATACTGAAAATAATGAATGAGAATATTACTGTCTGATTTGCGATTAAAGGCTGATTACGGTTTACTTTCATTTTAAGGTTTTTATAGATCCAGCACACATATATTCACTGTTTCAATTTCATTTTTGCAATTACTTTGTTTATCCTGAGTTGATTTTGATCATTTTTGGCAGAAGTACACCTTAATAAAATTGTAACAAAAAGTAATATTTTATTTCTCACCACACCTGTTTTATGTACTCCTACTGTACCATGTGACACAACAAATATGACTAATGTTCACGATGATAAACATCAAAATCAGGCAGCAATGTCAGGTGACAGCCAAAAACATTGACAAAACAAGTCCTACAGTTAGAGTGAGTGCTCAAAGTGTCGTTCGTTAGCTTTCACACAGGCCTGCAGCCGTTCAGCCAAAAATGACAGAAATTGGCTCAGGATTAACAAACATATTGCAAAAATAAAAAGGGTTCTGTTTTTTTTTTTTTTTTAAACACAGTGTTGAATGAATATAATTAATCTAAATGCTGTGATTTTACCATATTACACTGATGGCTGATAATGTGTAATGAGACAATAAGACCTGATGCACAACATTCAGTGTCCTGATAGAAGGAATGCACTGGGGAACATAGCAAATGATTCAAGCATTGCTGTATGTCTTTCACGTTTATTAGTATCCCAGCTATGGGCAGAAGTGAAGAATAACTTGAAAGCAGGCTAAGCTATGCAGCAGTTTTACCGAAACCATGGCTCTGTGTTCTCTGGAGCTGTCTAGGCTGCTGAAGAGCTGTGAATTTCAATGGGTGGTGTTGCTTTCAGCAGAGAAAGATCACTCGCCATACTAGTCATATACTCTACATGAAGGATGAAAAGGAGAGAAACCCAACACAGACACCTCTGGAGAAGCTTGGTTGCTGTCCTGACATCCACGCCATACTAAAGGACCCTCTGTGCCTGGAATAGCTTGATCTAGTTCACAAAGGACCGAGGATGAAGGCCTGTGAAAGTCCATGTTTGTAAAGAGATATTTCATCGCCTTTTCAAGGCCTATCTAAATAAGATCTGTTTAGTCATACACATAAATGAGGATCTGAATTGCATGTGTAACAGCATGTGCTGGTTTAAACCACGGTTTCTGCTGTTTATGAACAAAAAGCAGCATGGGAATTCAGATATGGGAACTTACAATGTGCAACATCTGGAAGATGATATTAAAGAAGGCATACAGCACCAGGTTGATGAGAGAGCATTCTTGCAAATACTTATTAAGCATTATTAAGCATAAATTGAACTCAACTGCAAATGCATCCGAAATGTCAAACATCTGGAAGCATCCTACTCCAGCAAGAATCTGAGTGTGCTTTGTAGCCTTCAAATGATCTTCAAGAGGCCCAAATACAAATGTAATGACTGCCATGATACACAGCTGAATACCGCCTAATACTTCACACATAAAACCCTGAATACAAGCTTGCAGAGATGATTTAAGAACGTTTTCAAGTACATAAAAATGCATTTCATAAACAGATGATGTTTAACTTGTCTTCTTTACAATCTCTCTCTTTTGTGCCTGTCAGCATCGAGCAAATTGTTGTGTTTTTCGTATTTCTCCACTAATAACCCTGCCATTAATAACGACGAATTTCATTTTAGCTGAAACAACTTTGTCGCGTTTGAGGAACTCTTTAATCTTTATGGTTCCTCACACTCTTGCCGGTGTAGAACCTTAACGGCAAGGGACCTCCAGATCTACTCGTGCAGTGAAGGGCATAGAGGTACCTCCAGGCGGTCATGGGAGGTGTGTGAGGGTGAGGTTCATGCCATGCGTGAGGACTGAAATGAAGAAATAATAATGATGAACGCCATTAAACTGAACCCCATTCCTCTGCCCAGTGACCCAATAAGGCCACGGTGTACACTTTGGTAAAGCACTAGAAGGATAGGTAGAAAGCAACCAGCTTCCCTGATGGCTATCACTCCATTGTGGGTGAATCCTAATGTAACCCATCTGGTACATGCTCGTCTCTGTTGGTTCAGGGGGCATTTATGGTGCTACAGATGAGACTGAATAACTGTTTTTGATTCTGAACCCTACTACGACAACCCCTTTAACTTGACTCAACGGGAAGTTCAAAGTGTCTCGGGCGTACACCGGGTTTTTGTGTGTTTCAACATCAGTTACCTAACGGGGTTTGGAACTTCTCTAACGTAATCAACATGCTCGGCGTGATGGTCATTCCAGTAATTAGATGCAGAAGTGTTACTGACACGTGTACATAAGCATGTGCAAAATATTCCAGCAGAGGAATTGAATATGTTTAATAATCATTACCTCACTGGGATAACATTCACGCTGACTGTTCTGTGTGATGTTTCTCAAATAAAACTGTTATAGTGAGTATTGACTTTATCTACATTTGTGTTAAGTCATCAACATGGATTAGTAGTTCTCATTTTTAACATGAATTTTTCAAAGATAAATTCTTGACGATAAATAAGATTTATCGCACAATAAATGACAAAATGCAGCCTGTTAGTTACGTTACAATTGCGTTACATCGCAGGAGTGTCAAGAGAGAATAACGGTGATTGAAAATGTCAGGGCTCCTTAAATTACCTCAGCCTTATAAGGACATTTTCTTCTGTTTGTATTACAACCAAATTGGTGAACACCAAACTACCCATTCAGCGATACACCAAAGGGCCGGCCTTTGGATTAATCTTGACACACTTTCCCAAAGCTAGTGAGAAGGACTTATTACTCATGCCCAGTCTCTATGGATTTTTTTTTTACTGTATGTCCACCCATACTTTAATTTAAGGTCTTAAAACTGAGTCCAAGTTGCTGCCTCACAGAAAAAGGTAAATAATCCCTCGTATTCTATAATTCCCCAATTACTTTTATTTGTTTCATGAACCATCTTAGAAAATGAACGTTGACGTTTTAGTACTTGGGTTGATGAATGACGTATGAGGGCTGGATACTCATGAAGGATGGAGGCCTTACCAGTAATGTACACCTTAGGATGAAGGCGTGCAACTTCTGGATCATTACTTTGAATAATATAAAGCCAGACTAACTGAGGGAGAGACTAATTTCAGCTGGGAAATCCTTACCGTAGGATATTTATGACAGTAAACTGGCGATGTAAATGTAAATAAATTCTACCATATAATAACATGGGGGTTTCTGGCTTTCGCTACTTCTTTTACCACAAATTGATCCAGAATTCATTACATCAGAAAGAAACATGAACACATTGCAGACTTTAACATGGGGTCTGCCTGCCACTGCAGGTTGGAGACTGTGTTGCCTCTGCCATGTGTCTAAATAAACTCTCTACAGCGCAGTTTAGAACAGGATACACATGCGAGAATGTCAGGGGGCAGTTTTAGAATTATTGACGTCATGCAGCCGTTATAGAAGTGCAGGCAATTCACAAGCCGTATGCTGTTGACTAGAATGTCGGCCAAGTTGTTTGCCTCCAATTATTAGACACTTTGATCTTAACCCATCCCACATGGGGTTACCCTACATTCTTTCTAAATTAAGGGGTATTAATGTATCCATCTGTGTAACCTGTTCATTTGTTTATTATTTTTAAAATGGACATTGTGTTTCTTTGGTGTGTTGATGCCACCACATTAATAAATGTATGTGTTATGACGCTTTTCATTTTTCAGCTTCCTATTTATTTGAGTTTCTCTCATTGGTTCATTTCACTGACTTGTCCAGTGTAGTAATGACTACAGATTACCTCACTGAGACCACATTGCTGTTCTCACAACATGCAGATGCTGTGCTGCATGAACGGCCGAAAACAGAGAAAGGTCGCATCAGAGGACCCTTCAGCCAGAAATTCCCAGCTCAGAAGCAGTTGCCTTTCAAGGATATGAAGTGACTGACGTCAGCCCCGAAGTCGGTTAATGCTGCTTAGATTCTCGCCACTTCCTGCTCGCTCACAAACGCCGCCACCAGTTTATCTTGTTGCTGGGCAGTCATATTAAATGAGGTCTCTTGGTATCCCAGCCTCCCTGTAATCAGCCGACCAAAGAGCTTCCTGATGTGGCCTCCACCTTGTGAAAAGGCCTCTGCCCACCCTTCATTACTCTTTAGCTGCGACCCACAATTAGATCGATGTTCAGGAATGCCGAGTCCCCAGGTCTGCAACCAAGACATATATCAATTTTACTGCTATAATCAAGGCTTCAGAGCTATGTCCGCACAGCTGAACTGTATCAGAAATATTTAAAAAATCCAGGCTAAAAATGGAGGCCTGTAAAGAATGCTAAGAGGAAATAAATGTGGACAGTTACATGGATGAGAAGGGTGTGTGTAGACTCTTCTGTTGCATCGGTATTTGTTATTAAGTTTGTCCCTTAACGCTTCCTGTAGAATTTTGCAAGATTACCTTAATCACTGGTGTACTTGGGAGATTTTGCGCATATAATTTTTGCACACTGCTGTAACAGAAGAAATTGTTATCATTAAAGCTTTTCCCTGTCTGTTGACCGTTATCTATGGTGTTGAAAGTAAATGATGTATGATAGTCAGGCTCAACATGATCAGCCATGAGTCATAGCAATACCATTAAAAATTTAGATCAAATATGCATTTCTTCAGTCAATACAATATTTTTTTTATTTACAAAGTTTAACGGTGAAAGATATTTGTAAGTTAACGAGCATCAGCTCCAAAATTAGCTAACCTTAATCATTCTAATAAAGTATCTGAGTAATGTACCAGAGATGGTGAGTTTCCTTCACGCATCCCACAAAACTGCATACAGTGTTACATGGTTCTTCCTCTATGGAAGTTTATGTAACTTTCTTGTGACCTCCTGTTTTTTTTTTTTGTTTGTCCAGCCGATGCAAAGTTTCACTTCAGTAGTTTCCTCTGTGAGAATGCGCTTTCTCAATCTCGCAGTTATTACCATTCTATCCTTATGGATTACGCTTTTGGTATTCTTCATATTCCCAAACAAATAAACAGAAAAGACATGGACATTGCAGATAGTCCTTTGATCTTAACCGTTATTGTTGATGTTATATGTGAAAATGGCTTTTTAAGGATTTAAAACCTGTGGCAAGTTGCTGGGGTGAGCAAAATCTGTTTAAAACTAGTAGCAATGAAAATATTAGCTTCTGTGGAGGGTAAACAAAATATTACGAGTCATCAAAGACCTATTCTTTATATTAAAGAGGATTCTCCAACGACATTCGACATGGTGATTCATTGGCCACTTGCTCCTCATCAGGCCACTGTCTGTTGTGTCTGAAGTGACACCAGAAATACTAACCTGCCCTGAGAGAAGAAAGGAAAGAAGGGAGCAGCATTCTATCGAGTAATAATTGTACCAATCATCTTAGCGACTAACATTAGCCCATATGCTAATACTTCCAGGGTTTTGGGTAAACAGTACAAGCACCGTGTGTTGCTCAGGGGAACAACCAGGTCGCTCGCAACATGAACGTTCATTGCTAGCCGTTACCCTTTGTGGGCATGTTAAACAGAGCGAGAAATGCTCTTAGGTCTTTTAAGACAGGTTCAGAATTCATATGAAACAACGACATATAATTATGACTAGCAAAATATACCGTAAATACCTAAGAACCAGACATAAAATGGAATGCCACCTTTAAGTCACCAGGAGCTGGAATTGACTTGATGGATAATAGCAACAACAAGAATAATAAGTGCAAACATAAAATGTATGCGAAATATGAAAAGCTGTGTCTGAATAGTGTGTTTGGATATTATAGTTTGCTTGTGTTCTTGGAAGTTTCCTCTGAGTCTCTAAATTACCCATTGGTCAAGCTTCGGTGTGTGACCACGCGTCATGTACAGTGGTTCTGTCCCATCTAGTGTGTCCTCTCCCTTATGCCCTCTGCTTCCTGGGATCAGCTCCAGGTTAACCACTGCCCTCTGTTCTGAAGAAGCTTATGGAACACGGAAGGACGAATGAAGAGTCTAGCTCGCGTCACACAAATAATCCATACAGCATCCATCAGCCAATAAAACATGAAACTGAAATTATTTCAGTGTTTCCATTTTTCCTTTCCTTAGATGACTTTTTTTATAAAAAAAGACTGCTGCGTGTAACATAGTCTGGTCCACCAAGCTACCTGGCAATGATATAATAAGGTTCTATTCACTAAACTATTTCTAGATTTCTGGGCAACCATTCAGTTAATGTTATTTTTTCATCAAAAAAACTTTTAACATGTTCTTTTTCGTGAGTATGAATTTAATACCTTTTTAGCTTATATTGTGAACTTAAAGACATTTTGGTTTAATATACATATACTGAACCTCTTAAGATCACTCTCTACTGAGTGCCAAGTACTTTGTATCATTGAGGCAAAGTGATGTACCAGAAAGCAAGAGAGACAGAGGAGGAGAATATGACAATGACAGCAGTAAAACTTTGGATTTCAAGCAAGCAATGGGTCACACCATCGTACTTTCAGGCACTGCTGGCAGCACCAAATAAACTGTGTTATCTTTCGCTCTCTTCAAGGTTCACATCTTGCATAGCACTCAGAAGTTGTGGTCTGACATAAAAATCAAGGCTGAGATATGCAAGAAACTAACCAATCCTATCCAGCTAGTGGATTCACGGCTGACGGTCGCGACATAAACTCTTGACGCGTCTGACCGCTGGTGTCTTCCACGTTCAAGCCAGTACCTTTTTGTTTGACTGCTGTGTGGATTTTTAGAATATGCAGGGCACTGTGGGTTCAGAGGACGATGCAGGAACTGCATTTGTGCAAAATGGCTGGCTGCCACATTAAAGGAATATGTTATCTTGTATGTTGTAGGAATTGCTGACTTGTTGGCATCTTTTTTCAGGACCCAGATTTTAATGACGAGGCTTTAAGCACTGGTTAAGGTCCTCACAGAAAAGCCATGCAATAATGGATACTGAACTTGAAATCACCTGAAGTGAACTTCCGGAGTAATGTGGGCCATTTTCTTTTACAGGTCTACTTTGAATGCAGGGAAAATATTATTTTTTATCGAGCATGCGATATGGATAATGATGATACTTGTCTACGCTGGTGTGAAATATTACCTTTGTGTGATTTTAAACAATACTCAGTAATGGCAATTGTGTAAAAAAAATGTAAAACTGTCCAATAAAAACACTCAGACAGGGAAGGCGTCTTACTGTGTGACATCTGCATTGCTGGGCTGTGTTTCCAAAACTATTATTCTGCATGGCTAAAAAAAAATTATAATTTTAATAAGGCCTACAAAAACAGTGAGGTCTACATTTGTATAATCAAACCACAAAGGCATATAACTCCTGCGTGGTAGAGTCCTCTTCCATTTAGTCAGTTGTAGGATACATAAAATTTTCCTCTCGACTCCAAGTTTAGTTACTGAATAGAATTTCCAGGATAATCTAGCATGACTGAAATAAAAGGATGGATCAAAGACATCTCCAGACCATAAAATATTTACTGAGAAACTTCAGTCAGTTGGATATTCTCCTATGTGGGATTAATGTCTTCCGAGCCTCACTTAAGTCTACCTGACCTCTCTCTGCCTTCGACAAGGAAACCAACAGAATGGCCGTGTTCCTCTGCTGCGAGTGCTCCTCGCTTCTTGTGCTACAGAGGGTGAAATGAAACAGCTACCGACAGGCGACGTGTCACTTCAGTGAGTCGTCTTGAAGTCATCCTTTGTCACCGCTCGGGAAGTATGCCTTCCCCCTCTGATGTGGCTTCTGTGATATACTACATACCAATGAAAACCAGTCATTCAAAGAGTGATTATAAGCCCACACCCCTACCAATTAATTTTTTTGTTTTTTTGCAGTTGCTGTGTTGGTAGTTGGCATGAGGCAAGAGACTGGGCCTTTGTCGATTACACAATCTCACTGTAGCAACCAGGAGTGCATAGGTCTGAATGGCAGACGTCAAGTGGAGAGCTGCCAGGGCTTTGAACTATGAAAATAAATAGTGAATAGAACCACATTGTGTTGGCTTGACCTGAAGCCTATACTTAGGCTTAGCATATGCTGGTGGGATTGTTTAGCTTGGATTTTGTCCACTCCATGTGGCTCTAAGATTTATTTTTTCTCACTAAATCACCCTTTTTGGGGCATATTTGATAAAGCGCTGGCTAAGGACAGGTACTGACAGAACTGGATAGTCCAGGCACCTTCCCTTTGCTCCGGAAGTTTCCTTGTCAGGATGAGGTTTATATATGGCAAGATGGGTCCAGATCTTCACAACGGAGTCTTAAAAGCTCGAGAAGGGGACTGAAAGGGAAATTACTGAAATGAGAGGATGTGGAAGGCTGAAAAGAAGTTGACAGATGGAGCACTTGAGGTAGCTGAGTTCTGTCTGTGCTTCGGGAATAAGGCTTACTGTGAGGTGTCCAAGCATTCCCCCCCAGCACAGATCGAGATTCTTCACCATCTGTACTTTGGTTGAGAGAAAGTAGGTGAATGTAAAGAGCACATGGGTGTTGCTCCACGTGGATTATAATAGTGACTTCTTAAGCATTTAAACCTTTTACTGTTTGATTATTTCTAAAATTGGCTCACATTTTTCCACTGTGTAAACTTTCATGACTGATCCGTCTTCAAGGTGGATCTATTCCATGCACAGCACGGCGGACTGATACTCGAAGAATAGCTGAGTTGCGGTGCTTTAATGAACATTTCTCGAAGCATTTATATAGGTGCATGACAGAATGGGTGTATATGAGCAAAAATTCCAGCACATTTCTGATAAGAACAAACACTTAGAGATTTCGCACCATTTGCTGAGACCCCCAAGATGCCGCTGTTTGCACATGCTGGCATCTTAAATTCTCAATTCTGAGTTTATCTAAAATTAATTCTAAATTTGAAAAGGAAATGTATACACCCACCCTTTAAGATAATCATTCATACTCATAAGATAGAAAAAAAAAACTTAGGCAACGTGTACAAAATTTGACAGCAGCATGAGCTGATAATTGTGAAATATTTCTGGCTCAAGATTTTAAAAAAGTTTAGCAGTAGAGCTCCACTCCGTACACAGTGTCATTTCATTTTTACTTGATTTATTTATGTAACATCTGTTGATGCCTAAAACAAACCCTGAACATATACATTACATTTATTTTTCTAGCAAATGCTTTTGTCTAAAGTGAAGCAGAAAATACATCACAAGCATTTCATGAACGTGAACGTTTTTAAACTCTGCATGTAGAAAGGAACATAAAACAAATCAAACGAACAAATTTCATTTCCCTAACACAACAAAGGTCCTAAATCTGGTCCCAGATGACAACATCATCCAGCCCCGATTGACTTTTTATCACGCATGGCTTTCAAGTATCACTTTGAGACATAATTGCAGACGCCACGATTAGCATATTGCCAAAGAAAAGCCCACTGAGTTCAGCTGAACATTTATGAAAAACAGATCACCTCCCGATCTGAGCCTCTCGCTTTGAGATCTCTGTGACATCTTTACACAAAGAGGTGCTGCTTTGCTTTGAAAAAAACATTGAAGATCTTTCAAATGGAACATGGCTCTTTATCCAGGACAAGATTACCCCAGCTATCCATATATTTTGCTTCCCATGTCGCAGATCTCACTTTCTTTTCATTTAAACAGATGCCATCTTGGTAGCCCTCCCCCAAAGCTTTAGACCAGTGGGATAAAGATGTAATAGTCAGTTACAAGTGATGCTAAACAGGTGTTTTGTATGAGGATGAACCTCTCAGTGTTTCTTCTCAGTTGAATGAAGTTTAAGGGAAAAATATCCAAATGATACATGAGCTTGGTGCACAGGCTTGGTGTAAGATGTACCTCTATTTGGTTTTTAGGAGGACCCTCACACAGCTGGGCACGTCTTGCTTTTTAATTGCAGCGTGTTCACATTTCCCCCAAGCCTCTGATCATTGTCTTCACTTTCATCCACTGTGGGCCGGCATCTGCTGTGCGTTTGGCAGGAGTGAGGTGGGCGGAGCATGTCGGACGTGTGTACGAGCCTTCCGCCCATTCTGGAAAACTAGAGCAGGAGGTTCGGTTGACATGCTGCTCAATGATAGCTATACACTGTCCGACCCCACTCTGGCACGTCTTGGCTTCATTAAGGGGGATTCATGGGCTTTCCTTATTGGATTTTTAGCCATTTGTCATCCATATTTTACTAACATCAGGGAGGATGTGCTACAGAGAAGGACAGGGTCTGTCCTGTTGTCTGATGTGTCTCATGAATTGTATGAAATTCAAATATTTCCAAACATAGATTTATATGTTTCGTCCATCTATTTTTGACCATATCACACACTGTTTCAAATCTTAGCATTCATTCAGTGTTTAAATAGTGACGAAAGACACTAAAAAATAGGCACCTTTAAAAATTCTTTTGCCTGTATGCCTGAAGAACTTGGCTGGCAAAATTTCTTCCATGAATTTCTTGGTATGTTGACTCAGTGGGTAGCGCTGTTAGCTCACACCTCCAGCAATCATGCCCCTGCTATGTGTGTGCAATTTGTCACTTGGGTCACCGTGGACATGTAGTTTGTGTGTGTGTGTGTGTGTACCCTGGAATGGTCTGGCATCCTATCTAGGACCCTATATCACAGAATGACACTGACCAGGATATGTGGGTGGGTGGATGGATGAATGGATGAATGAACTTACGGACATACAGATGTATCTGCATTTATCTAGGTTATTAAAAGGAGCTTCTGTATTCATAATTCATCTGCTCACAGAAAACTTCATTTAATTCTTGGCCCATGCATGACATTAAAGCTTGTGAAAACTATATAAATTGAAATAAAAAAAAAACTGATATCACAAACCATGGTGACTTGCCTCTCAAAATAAAATGCAAAACAATAGTAACAACAACATTCACAGCACGAATACAGCTTGGTTGAAGCTGCCAGCGGTAGATGAAAACACTAGGGCTAAGGAGGTCATTGAACATCTCAGCTTCCAAGCTCTTTTTGGTGATGGCAAGATTTAAGGAACAGTATTCCAAGACCTACCCCGAGCTACTCAAGGAGGATGGAGCCAGACAGTGTTAGACAAGCACCACATTACTTTCTGATTTCAACCTTTGCACTGACAAAAAATTTTAAGTGATAGACACTGGGAAATGAAAATTCAGAATTGTGGGGAAAAGACGGTAATTACCACAAAATTAAATAGAAAATGTTTTTAATATTCACTTGGATGTCATATTTGCTGAGTGGCCCATCTCTAAGAAGCTGAGCTCGTTCATGGAAAACAACTGGAGCCTGGCAAGAAATTTGATACCTGAGCGCTAAGGCGACTGAATCGTTTTCTTTTGTTTATAATTAAAATCTGCCTTCAAATCTGCCGAGTGTGACTCTTTTGCCGGGCTTCAAGCGAAGCACCCTTAAGCTCTGTGTCTGCAGCCAAGCAGTGAGCCTGTTTGTTTGGCTGAAATTACAGGGCTGACCCATCACCTTCCACGTGTCCACCCCAGCCGCCAGGGGCCTCCGTCTGAATCCCGCAGCCAGATAAACGTCGTCCCTTGGAAAAAAAAAAGAAACAGCTGCTAGATATTAAGGTTCAGTTCGGGCCTCCTTAGCCTGCAAAGCCAAACCTCACCCCTTCTTGCAGTCAATGCCGTTGTGCCTTGTGGTTAGTGCTGCTTCTGAGGTACAGACCTAGATTCATGTTTGTCTTAGTTTTTCAGGTCCTGTCAGCTCTTTTGTTCCTTTTAGTACTTGAACGACGTAAATAAATTACACGTGCAGTACCTTTGTTGTTGTGCACTAAAATCGTGCAACTCCTGAAATCTCACACATTGCTGGAAGGATGCGTTCAGGAAATATTTTTATTTTGTGTCTGCTTCCTAATGCGAACGTTGACCAACACTGTTATTTCTCATTTTGCATCTGTGAAATTCTATATACATGACCTACCTTAACCTTGTAAATCTGCACAAACGTGTGGGGCTTTCCATATACATATAATCATTCAGAAAAACAGGTACCAAGCCATCCCGAGTCCCGAATAAGCCATGCTGCTGGGCCAGAGTGACCCTCTTCAAGACAAATCACAGCACACATTAGAAAGTTTCCCTGTGCTGTAGATGCAGAATGTCTTCTCCTAGAGGAGCCACTAACAGATCTGAAAAGCTTTAGCTGAACGCTGTTCTACAAGTTTGTCTTGCTTCACTAACTGTTCTGAAAAACGTCAGACAAAAGCAGACAATGATAACGGCAAATCTATTTTATATCTACACACAAGATGCATTTTTCTGTTAGTTTATCCATTTATAAATGTAGATATAGATCAATATAAACATACAAACCAAATTACTGTCGTATTCCATGTTTTAAAGCCACGACTCACGCTTGCCCTGAAGATGAATTGCTCTTTGGACATGACTGACCCGGGGAGAATTTTATTCTCGATGGCTGTGACATTCCTGTAAGGCCAACATAACAGCATAATGTACCATGCAACCCAGATGTACACGTTCAGTTAAATTAAATGGTATCGCAGGAATTGCAGCCTCTGGCTGCATTTCATGTTTAGTTTAAACTGGAGTGCCATTTCAGCAGTCAGTATATATTGTTAGCCATATTTTTTGCTTGTAGAAAAAATCGTATCTTTGCTTTCGTTTCCAAGATGCATGCAAGATATTGAAAGTGAATTGTGTTATGCCCAATTTTATAAGCAAGTCAGTTAGCATTTGAATTGCATGCCTGGTTATGTACCATGTGCGAAATAATAAAGTTGCCCACGTCAACAAAACAAGATTGAAGAAAACGAGCTATGCTGCTGTGGACATGTCTGCTGGAGGCTCTGGCACGTGTTTACATGGTCACCTTCACCACAAGTGGGAGTATAAATGATCAGGTGCCGCAAGGGAGATGGGTTCGAGAATCTGTGCCTGTGGAGATTCTGCACTTTTTATACACTTTAATATTCACATATCCATCTTTCCATATTCTAAATGCATATTCTTCCAAGGTCTCAGGAGGGCCTCGAGACAATTCCAGGTGGCATGGGGCAGAAGGCCGGGGAACACCCTGAATGGGATGCCAGTCCATCACCAGGCTCAGGGCTGGGGTACACCCTGAATGGGATGCCAGTCCATCACCAGGCTCGGGGCCGGGGAACACCCTGAATGGGATGCCAGTCCATCACCAGGCTCGGGGCCGGGGAACACCCTGAATGGGATGCCAGTCCATCACCAGGCTCAGGGCCGGGGAACACCCTGAATGGGATGCCAGTCCATCCCGGGGCACACATACACACAGTCATACAGTATGGGCAATTTAGAGATGACACTTTTCATAACTGTGTGTATTTGGAGTGTGAGAGGAATCCGGACTACCCCAAGGAAATCTGTGTGACGCACAGAGAACATGTAAACTCCACAAAGAGCAGAGGTAGAGCAGAGGTGGGATTTGAACCCCCAAATCGGTAGATGGGAGGCCACCATACCACTCCAATATAAGTAAGAGTATGTTTTGTAGTATTTTAAATGAACCAGAATGCTGTGCAATGTTCTTTTATTCAAACCTTTGGAAGGATTAGTTTAAGACCAAGGGAACAATCATGCATGTAAAGCAAAATTCTGAATGACTAATAAAATCACTGAAAAAAAAAAAACAAACTAAAAATGCACGAATGGAATCAAAATATCACCAAGGACTCCTCATAAAGAAGAGCAATGCAATTGGATATCCTGACGTTCAGAAAAACATTAAAAATGGCATATGATTTAGCATGGTGCTTGAAACTTCAGGCTACCTAAAAATGATTGGCTATTGGTTAGTGCTGAGCCTTCCGGTCTCCAGGAATGGGGGTTTTTAACCTCATCCTTGGCTGTATGTGCATTGAGTCTGCATGTTTTTCCTGTTACCTCATGGATTTCCTGATTCTAAGCTGTCCAACTTTCTCTGAAGGTATAAAATCACACAGCAAGGTGGTGTTTCTAAACTGACCATAGTGTGTGCCCAAGAATGGACTTCCAGAGATAAGCTTCAGGTTCTCTGCATTAGATAAATGGTTGTGGAACACAGTTACCCATTTTCGTAATGTTATTTTTAAAATCAGTCTTGTTTTAAAGTGTGTTGTATTTAAAGAACAAGACCCTAGATGTCATGTGGTATTGTAAACGTAGTCATGATTACATTGTGTAGCATAACAGGCACCGAAGAGAATACACTGTAGTCTCTTGGGCCATCCTCCTTAAACTGAAAGCCATTTTCAATAATAGGATCCCCACCCACTCCCTCGTGGAAGCAAAGCACAGTTTATTTTCTCCAAGTCTGAGGACGACCAAAATAAGATACTTGACCAACCATTACACATTTTTTCTATTAACAATTTCCTACTGGTCGTGTTTACAGTTTCAGCATAATTGTATACTGACAAGAGGTATGCTGCTTGAGACAACAGAAATTTAGCTCATTTATATAAAACTGTCTGTTTGATTCTTTGTCAACTATTTTGACATGCAAAAATGGCCTCCATAAGTATTCTGGGTAAGCTAGAAAATGATCATTTCTCCTTTGCTGAAGTTGGGGCAGGACATTACATATAAAAAAGGAAAACTAATCGGGGACAAAGAATATAAAACACATGCTATCAAATTAAGATTTAAAACAGCACTGGAAACAAAACAGAATCTTCCACAGTCGAAAAGATCGGGTGGGGGAGCTGTCTCTCAGTGACAGAATAGAACTGAATTCCTCAAACTATTCAGAAACTTTGAAAACCTGACGTTCAAACAAGGCTTGAGCAGCAGGTTCCCGCAGTCGTATTTCTGCTTACAGTCTAGTATGTCTACCCTGGGGGAAAATCCTGGGTTGGGGTAAACTGTGAGGGATAAACAGTATGGTCTGTCATAAGCTGTTGTCTTAGAAGAAATAAGGAGAACATGTTAATTAAGCACAGCACGTCCACCCTTTACCTGTAACCCTGATTGAGGATGGAGGGATGGATGGAAGTGTGGGTGGCTGGGTAGAAGATGGATGGATGGATGGACGGATGTCCACACTTTATCCTTATGTAAAATCTGTCTACTTAAAAATTTGTCAAAGACGTGATAGTTTTTGAGAATCCGTTTCATAATGCAGCCTAATATCCCTCTCCCTTTTTAGTTTGAATCTTTGCACTTATGTAATTGTTTTAACAATGCAGGTTATCAGCTACACTTATTGCATGCAAGTAGGTCTTGAGCATGGATGTGTCATTTGGGTTATGTTTTACATCTATTCACTCACGGCCATCTGAAAATGCAGAGGAAATGGCCTCCCACAACCATCGTTGCATTGGCTCTTTCATCTGGAATGTGTATGATGTGTTCTTCATCTCTCAGCGTTTCCTGTCGATTAATAATGTTGGATAATAAGTTGGATGCTGGCTGGCTGTAACTTCTGCACCAGAGGTCAGGGCCCAGAAAGACTAAATCTACTTGTGCATTTTGCAGTCCCTTATAATGTCGCCTGGCCCTACGTATTTCCGCCAGAATCGGATTTTCTGGCTGGGCAGAACTGAATCTCTGAATGGAGGCCGCGCTCTGCTCAGCCGTAGCAAGCCATCGTTTTTCGCCTGGCGATGGCATCCTCTGGGACGAACAGACGATGCGTTCTGAAATTATGGGAGACAGATGGCACTCTGGCAGTTCTGAGTAAATAACCTAAAAATGAAGCCAGGTGGGATAGTAACACTGACTACATAGAAGATGTGCAGCGGTCAGATTCATGCTATTTTTTGGCCCCGTGGTTTGTTTGACCTGCAGAAAAATTGTAACTGGTGGGGAAAACTGCAAATTTGCCCCACAACCCAAGACTTCATCGACAAAGTCTGGCATACCATCTGGTTTTCAAGCTGAGAAATTGTAACACCTTAAGACCTCATCCTTCAAAGCCATTTTCAACTTAAACATTTATGCTCGTTGAGTAATTAATAAGAAAGCAGCTTAAATGTTAATGTTTGGAGTCCAGTTGAGCACCACTGTGCTGTGTCACACCGAGACATCATCCAACATAACACAGTTTCATAGGTCAGAATTTGAATTTTCCTAGTGTTGTCTAAATGAAGCACAAACCTGTGAATCCTTGGCCTTTCTCATCTGCTCAGCTGTATTTTCAGTGCCTCGTTTCTTCTCTGAGTTGAACAGCATTAGTATCTAAAGAGACTCAAATCTAATATGGAAATATTCTGATTAATCTGGCAAAGATGACAATATGAACGTGGTGCTTTCAGTACAACTAATTTCAGGTTTTACACTTTGGTTGAAGTTGGTTGAATTGCAAATTTAACATTGACTGGATGTTTTCACCTCATTTAAACTTCTCCCATTTACTGCCTCTGAAGATGGCTGCACAGCATACATATGCAGTATATAGAGCTATTAATCTGGGGGTTTTCATTATGGCTTAAGGCAGCATATTTAAATGAGGCCATTAGAATCAATTTCAAGATGAAAATGTTATAACTCTTTTACATTTTTTTAGTTAATACCAATAGAAACAACATACACTGCCCGACCAAAAAAAAGTCCCACACTTCAGTCTTCCATTTGACCATCTTTAGCTTTGATTAAGGAGCATTCGTCATGGCATTGTTTGGACGAGCTTATGCAATGTCTCAGCATTTTTTTCCATCCTAGATTTGCATTAATTTTTGATCAAATCGTGTATTGACAACAGGAGAGTCAAACCACTCCATAAAGTCTTCTCTACCACATCCCAAAGACATTCAATGGGGTTAAGGTCAGGACTCTGGTGGCCAGTTCATGTGTGAGAATGATTCTTCACGCTCCCTGAACCACTGTTTCACAATTTGAGCCCGAAGAATCTTGGCATTTTTTTGTTCTGGAATACGCCCGTGCTGTCAGGGAAGAAAAAATCCATTGATGGGATAACCTGGTCATTCAGTAGATTCAGGTATTCAGCTGATTTCATTTTATTGCTGCATAACTTTGCTGAGCTTAAACCAGACCGTTGGCTCTTAAGTACTGTATTTGCTTATATAAATTGAAACCGTGACTTTTTTTTGGCCAGGCAGTGTATTTATTAACTTGTTAAACACAGTGATCCTCTATTTGTCCGATATCTAATATTATACTTATTAACATGTAAAATATTATTATTCTATGCACTGTAAATGTAACTGAAATCAACTTAAATACTTAATCATTGCCACACACGTCCAAGGTATGGGGTTCAAATCCTGCCTCCCCTCCCTTGTTGTGCGTTTCCTTCTGCAGTTGAAAGACATCAACCTAGGCTAACTGGCTTCTCTAAATTGCCTGTAGAGGATGTGCCCTGTGCTGGACTGGTATTCTGAATTGCACTGATATTAATGTCTGGGGTGTGCAAGGTCATTCTGGATGGATGGATGGATGGATGGATGGATGGATGGATGGATGGATGGATGGATGGATATTTTCTACACATTTGACAGGAAATATACAGATGTTAAGTTGTGAAATTATGGTTGGAAACATTTACTTGCTCACTTCTGGAAAATGGTCAAGACTAAATGACTGAGTGAAACATTTTCACTTCATAATAGGCAACCTGCAAATGGCTGACCTTTTACAACTTCAATTGCTTTAACGGTCATCTGCTCTTCTTCATGGAGCTTTACTGTTGTCTTTGGGGACACTGGAGTCAACCAGAAGGACATCGGGTGTGATTTACAGATCAGTGTGCATAAAAAATGTCCTTCCCTTACATGGGGTCTCAGCACTGATGTAAACATCTTTACCTCATGCTCGTTTTGCATTCTAAATGTACAGTATAGCACAAGGAGTACGTTTTCCAGTTCTTAGAATGGTATTACTTAGTCCGGCTGAAGAGTGCGATTCCACCTTTCAGACCGCTGGCCTGGTATCTGGTGTTGAATGTGGTCATAGGCTCAAGGGTTTCTGAAAGGAAAAAGCCGAAATACCCGCTGGTCTGAAATCTCAGCAGGATGCTGGAAAATCTGAAAACGTGCGGCCTAATTTTTGCTCTGCATACGCTTTACAAGAGAAGATACTGGAAAGTGGTTCTGGCTGTTAATTTGTAATGCAGATGAACTGGTGAATTTAAGGCCAAGAGGGATACAAGCTCAAGCCACTGGAGGTGGAAGGGAACCCCTGAATAAATCTACAGACACAGAATAGGGCCTTGACACAAGCGCAGACAACCTCGCAAGTCAAGTTAACACAGAATAATGCTGGAAGACAGCATCTGGCAACCACTGGGGTCTGATATTATTTCTCTAGGAACAAATTCATCAGGAGTATAAATTCATCAGCAGTATAAATTCTCATTAGCTGAAAATCCAAAAGGAGATCCTCTAAGTGGCATGAATTCCTCCTGTTCGTGGTTGAGTCCACGACCTCGCTCTGATGTAACGCCCTCGACAAGCCATTTCGCAAACCTGGGTCCTTCTAAATTTTTCACGCACGGCAACCTGTAATGAAATGTTCATCTTCGTAGACGTCAATTTTCAGAATAAAGACAGCAGAATTGAAAACATTTCAATATTTTTCCAAGATGCACAGCGGTAGCCAATTGCAAGTGGCATCCTGAAACAATCTGCAAATGAAGATTATTGTGTCAGAATAATGCTGGATAAAAACTTGAAAGGAATGCAAATTGCCATAAAATACAGACTCTATTTTTCAGGATATCGCTCCTTTCTGTATGAATTATAGTGTCGGTGATTTTCTACTGTGGCATGGCCACTGCACCCATTGTCAAATGCATTCCAGAAGTAAATTGCATTGCAAAGTAAGAATATGCACAAAGAAAACAAAAACGGTCTTACCACCGTTTTCCCGAGCTCCCGCTTTTGCGAGGCGCTACATCTGCGTCCGCTCTGAGTGTGTGACGATGGCGGTTCGTAATTTTTATTGTGCTTGGCAACCGGTTTGGCCCATGCGTGTAGCATGTCTCTGCACGTGGAACAGACGATGCCCCCTGTGACGGTAGGGAAAAAAAAAAATACGTATAAAAGGCTGGCTATCGACGGACGCGTTTACGACATATTTGAAAGAGGCGAATGACAAAGCATAGGAATATGTGACATCATTACTCACTCTTACTGGCCATTATAGCAGACAAACTCGATAGCCGTGTCAGCATGAATGTGCTCTGCATTTACAGACTTTCCTAATTTGGGCTGAGAAATAAATCAGCCCCCACCCCACCGCCAAGCTCTTCAGTTTCAAATATGACACACAAGTAAACTTCTCACCACAATGTGGTAGTGATTATTACATTGGAGTGCCGATTTAATCCAGAAAAACGATTAATCCCAGAACGCACGTGTAATGCAAATCATGTGCGTGACTTTTCTGTTAGAAATGTTGAGTCTAAATTGGCCACAAATTATAGGAAGGACAAAAGGGGTGTAAGACACTTCTTCAAAGTGAAGGAAAAGTCAGCTGTAAATCAAATTTTTAAAGCCCTTTTTTTACGGGTTCTGACAAAGGTTCAGAGTTCAAATCAAATTCATCATCCTTATCTTGCCAAACCTTCCATCTAAAATCCTAATTGGATTTTCAAGTCTGATAAGTCTGTGACATTATCTCAGCTGCAGAGAGAATGTGATTTTATTTTTTGATATACATATTATATGTTGTTTTATGATTTACAGGTGTTATTATATGGCATGTTATAATTAGCATTGTATATTTTTTTTGGTTTAAAATTTCAGTTTTCAATTTTAATTTTTACATTGTACATTTTGTGCGGGCATCCAACTTTTTTCTCTTATCCATTTTAGAAAGTGCATATTCTATGCAGGATCATGCGGGGGGTTGCAGGAGCCTCTCCCGGGATGGGGACACCCTGGGGGTGCCAACCCATCGCAGGGCAGTTACACACACACACTGTGAGCAATTCCAAAATGCCAATCAGCCAAAACCACATCTTTGGAATGTGGGAGGAAACCAGAGTACCCAGAGGACCCACATAGAGAACATGCAGACTCCATGCACACAGAGCGGATGTGGGATTCGAACTCATAACCCTGGACGTGTGAGGCAGCAGCCACTGTGTCCAAAGCAGCTTTGGTTGATCATCCCCACCCCAAAGAAAAAAAAAACTGTCATGGTGTTACATAAATGCATTGCAATATCGACGTGATCAAATAGCCTAAATAGTTATTGCTATATTAATTGAGGTAGAAAAGTAAATAACTGCACACAGAAACTTGACCAACTTGTTTGAAAATATTATTTCATTCTTAACTGCCACGGTATAAGCGGATGAAGGTAATGTTTCTGGGATGCTAAAGAGTTATTATGTAATATGACAGAAGTGTACATACAATCTATTCATTAATCAATAATTCAGCACTGTGCCAATTATGAACTCAGCATTATAATATTGTTATCTGCCAAGTCTTGTTCATAATAATAAATTTACTGCTGAATATTTGAGGCATAATAAATAAATTATGTTGCTGAAAACTGAAAAACAATTTAGCATGTAATCAGATACGTGAAGAGTGCATGCAACCAAAAACAATCTGGAAAAAGTTTCAAGTACATGCACTAGTAAAACTCATCGTAGGCTATACGAAAGTGAAGGAAAAAAAGGGCAAACTCATCCTTTTAAATAAATTCTAATCAGTCCATTTTTTCATACAAATAACCAGAAAGCTTCTTTCTTAGTCCTTCTGTTTAGCGGCTTGGTTGATCTGTGATGTTCATACATTTACGAAAGCGTTGACTGAAAACCCAGCCTTGGTTTCCGACTGGTTTCCATTTCTGGCAGGTCTTAATCACCTGGTGTCAGATGATTCTTGTAAGGCGGGGGAGCTAAACGTTTTAACCCAAGGACCAAAATAACAAACTCAGTACTACACTGGGACTCAAGAAGAGGACAGTCACGATGACAGCAGAGTCAGAAATAATCACATGGAGGCCCATCACAAACACATTCCCAACCAAAATTGGATCGCCATCCAAAGTTTCAGAGACACTGAGGTAAAAGGATTGTAATTTGTTTTCGGTCATAAAACTTCATACAGATTTAGCCTCATAGTCCACATCCATATTTTATACAGCACATAGGAATAAAACTCCTTTGAATATTGTGTATTCTCTCATCTGCCCATTCGTTTATACCTACATGATATTTTCAGAATCTGGATGCCTGTGCCTGGTTACCAGTCTCTTGGGAGACTGCCCTTGAGTTACAACATAATTATTCAATATATTAATGACAAAAATGTTCTCATTCTTGCACCTCTTATGCTTAATTTTTCAATGGCCTACAATTTATCAGCCCCATCTCAGATTGGTTGTAAATCTGTAGCTGCCAGTTAGCTGTAAACTTGATCTGTGTCATTTGCAAATAAAGAGGTTTGTACATAAGGCTGAGACTATAAACAGCCAGAATGCATGGGGAGAGACAAAGGACATTTAGTTTAATCGCCAAAGATTTGGTGGGAGGTGAGTAAGTGAGATGGGCTTCTGTGCAATCCATAAATGGAGTGTCACAGCACATTTGGCTGGTCAATGTTCTTCTGGCCTCTCTAACTGTGTGATGTTAGCGAGGAGTTAAAAAAAAAATCAAGTCACCATCCTGGTATTTGTGAATTGTACTTCTCCCCGAGTGCACGTGTCAACTTTGCTCAAACATCCAAGAGAAGTTTGGAGTGTGCCCGGCAGGACAGCTGGCCTCAAAAAAAGATCTGAGCCTAAGAACGGATCCGAAACAGTTGAGATGGTCCGGGGGAAGGAAGAGAAATTGTGTTGGCAAGGCTCCTTTGTTTAATCCCTCTGCCAGTTTCAAAGACGGCTGCCCTTTCATCAAGGTTACATCATTATTATTTATAAGAGAGTCCTGCTGAAATGCCCTGGGGTGTTCCAAACCCACGTATGCCACATAAGGAATTGCAGGTCAGCTTCCCGTGGATTATTTGTTCCAGAGGAAAAGAGATGCTTGAAAAGCCCGACGCTGCACCTCACGAGCTGGCATGCAGCAGAATTTGGACTGGCGGGGTTCGAAATGCCGCGTTAGCCCGTTTCCCATCTGCTCTGGCACAGGCATTCGTCTACCATTCGCTGGGATCTCTGAAAGTGTAACCACTTGTTAGCAGTAAAATCATGCACAGTGCTCCTTGCCAGGTGCATCACCTTGCACATTTATCACTCAAGGCCTTCCCTTTATTAAGCATTCAGGCAAATTCCAGGGCTAAAACTAGCTGCTATATTCTGTGGAGGTGATGTGTGACTCTGTGGACTAGGAGTCTGTGTCTGTGTAGAAGGTTGTGGGTTTGAATCCCATTGCTAGTAAAATAACTGTGTTACTGATGGGCCCTCGAGCATGGCCCTTAAGCCTAGAAACTGCTCCACTGACACTGGCTACATTCCTGACCACAAGCTTCGCTCTCACATGTATATGTCTGTGTCTTCTACGAGAACAAGGTGGACTATGTGAAAGGCAGAGAATTCCTTTGTACTCATATGTGCACAAATGGCCAATAAAAGTAGCAACATAATTTCTTTTTGCTCATAAAAAGTCAGCGTTGGTAACATCCACAACACATTAAAAAATACCAGTTCAACTCAAGTAGCTGTCTGACATTCTGCTGCTGTCCAGTCCTTTCATCTTGTCCTACGCTGCCAGCTGATTCATCAAATACGCTTTTTTTCGATTTGTCCATCGACTGTAACCTGAACAAAAGGTGTGTGAAATCTTAGCATATTACCATGAGTAACTTGCAATTAATGTTACCTTTGGCAAACTGCATTTCAGTGAACTGGAAAAGACAGAGTATTTCCAGTTGTCCAACATACGATGCAAGAAAAATCATCCAGTCAAAGCCAAACTTTGATAATACTGTTGGAAATAAAAAAGCCATCCTGGAGGACACCAAAACTCAGACCTTGAAGAGAGACCAGCTGAAGAGCATCTGTTTTCTAACAAGGCTGGTTTTTAACTAACGTTCATTCGTGTATTTTATTGAGGTTCAAAGAGTTGGTCCTCATTTCATATTCATTCAAATCCACTTGGAATCTCAGAGAATAAGTCGTGAAGCCAAGTCTGCAAGTGGATGTAAACAAGACTTCAAGAAAACAGAGTCCTGTTTTTGTTGTTAGATTAACAGGTGGAAACGCTAAGCAGAGTTGGCAGGTTTCTGGAAAATTCCTGCTCCATGTCATCAATATAATTAGTCACTGAGGATAGTCTGACACATTAAAGTTATATTACTTATCCTAAGAAATGGGCAAATTAAGAAAGGGGCAATGAGATTCATCTCTTCTTCCTTTTAATTAGCACCTCTGTTTTGATGTTTGACTTCAAAGTTACTCTGTAATCTGACTGGGTTTGCACTCAGTATAATTATATTAATATAAGATTGAAATGCTAAGTTTGTTCCTTTAGGATGACTGACCGAGTTTTAAGATCGCTGTGTGAAATAACATGACCGAGATTTGGTCTAATAGTGAGCTACACCAGACCAATCTGATCCCCATGGGATGAACATACACCTCATACAGAAACCCTTTTATCGTATGCTGTTTGTTTTACATGCCGTCACTCAGGAAAGAATTTCAATTAATTTCCATGCTAACTGAACACTGTTTGATAGGAAATCATAAAAGTAGGAAGCTCAGCATTGGTACGGTTTTAGATATTACATACTGACTATTATATACATGTTGATCCTATATGTATTTTTATCTTGGTATGTTTCCCCACAAGATATTTACACAAATGGAACTGCTGAAGGTAATTTTAGTATGGATGGTTTTGAACCCACACCACTTTGGTTATTATTTATCAAGCAAACTATCTGACTGCATCACATTTGGCGTCTATTTCAGTGCAGTCTCCAGGCAGCCATATAACCTTCGTCAGATTTCTTCATCCGCTTTAATGTTAATTTGTGTCGTTTTTTTGTTGGAGTTGTGAATGGCAGGTGAATACATTCCCACACTAAATATATGTGATCAGCTGGCACAGATAGATGGACAGACACGCGTTACCATGATGCATTGCATATGATTTATTTTTCAAGGGGGGCCGTTCTCGTACATCTAGCCCCACAGCACTGACCACTTTGGGTGGCCAATGAAGATCCATCTTCTTCCCGATGGCTTTTACCCAGTATGATTTCTCTTTGCCTAGAAATTCAGGCCAATGTTCTAAAGCCAACCTGAGCCCTTATATAGCTGCCAACTGAGATTTCTTTCAGCAAAATGTCAAAATAAACTGGTTGTTCAGTTTGTAAATGTTTATGTATTATGGATGATGCTTTGGCCCTGTGCTGTTCACTGCTTGTTCAGTGTGTCATGTGATTCCACTGGCCGCTTGGACTCGAGTTCTCACGACCGCTCTTCCAGTGAACTCATTGTGGGTCCCTTTCCTTTTATTTCACTCTGGACCAACCTTTACACCCCCACAGTGTTGGTAACTCATCAGAAGTCAGAGGCACTCTCTCAAACCCCACCCACAATGATGTCACTTTATATCCCTGTCTTATTAATCCATGGGTCGTGAATGTGAGGGTCTCTGCCTTACACGGGCAGTTTGGGCCCTGGTGTTTTCAAGGCTCCCTTTTGTCCTTGCATCTCATTCAGGTTAACCATGCAGTTATACAGGAGAACGTCGATCAGCAGTGTATAGGTGGCACAAATCCACAGTCACCGTTCATGACATGCAAATACCCAGGGACCCCTGGTCTGAAAGGACGTTAAGCAATAAGTCTGGGAGTGACGGAAGTGTGACATCAATCTCTAGAGCTCAAGAACTGGTGACCCATTCATAGTCTTTAGCAGTTCTCTTTTGGATCACCTTCGAACCATTGACTTCTCACACTGTCTGATTTGGCCTTGTGTATTAGCTCGCACTTGGCAAATGAAGGTATCGCGTGCCTGTAGGATATTTTTACGAACTATTACTTTCGTTGGAATGCAAAGTTCATGAATAATCAAGCTGCAGAACATGTGCTCCCAATGTCAAGATGAGGTGTTTCACAACCTCATCCAAGTTATCCATTACGGAACAAAATTTTGGGACCAAAAGAAAGCATTAAATACCAAACCCATAATTGTTAAAGTTGTTAAAGGAAAGTGGTTCACCTGAAGGGTATATGTAATTTCCAACATCATAAATAATAGCTTTAGCGGCCCTATTGAATACATTACACCTTAGACCCCCACCTTATCATATAATATGAGCAGTTTCTGATTTACACTCATGCAGACGTAACAACGTTGCAACAAAAAAAAACGGCTGCTCGCTTTCTGAAAATGCATACCTCTTTGGATCGCATCAACTGGCAGAAACCATTGAGGCAAACTTTAGAGCTGAACTTTATTCATAAAGCTCACCTCTTGGACTGAATGTGTGTGAGAACCAGAATCTCAGGCTTGTTTTTGAAAGCAGTTCAAAGCAATCGTAAAAGGGGCAGCCATTGATTTCAATCTGATTACACTCCACAGCCCGAATGGCCTGAAAACTGTCGCCATGACACGTTCACTCATGTGTGAAAATAAGTGCCAGTGTACTGTCCCCCGGATAATTAACACGTAGCCACCCGTTATTAAGCAGGAACATATTCAAATAATGGGTCCCAGTGGACCATCTTTGTCAGGGAACAGGCTTCAATGGAAAATTGAAATAATGAGTTTGTTTTAGTCTGACAATGCGCTTAATCCCCGGCCTGGCACTCATGTAAAGTGCCTAAATGCAGATTCCGGCCCTTCTGAGTGTTTCGCGGTGCCAGCAACTACTGGCTTGACACGGCATTCCCAGCTCTCGGCTCCATAAAATTCATCTCACACAGGCATTTTGTGGGAGCCCTCGTTCTTTACCCCACCCCATCCCATCCCTGGCCAGGAAGGCACATGGATTTAGCATCAACATTTCAATTAAGGAAAACGACGACTTGTAATATCTTTGGAAACCCTTTGTTTTTTTGTGTTCATCTTTAGTCTGACACCAGAGTGTCTGTCACCTGCCATCCGCAGCTTTTCTGCGCGTATGCAGCTGTTTTACCCAGCATTACATAATAGATTCAAGATTTCTTGAACAGAAACAAGAATGTCAAGAACAGAAAACAAAAGTGCTTTCTTATAAATTCCATCCTTCCGGCCATTCTGCAAACTGCTTATTCTATACCTATACCAGGCGGCACTGAGCCCAAGGTTGTGAACACCTAAGCTGGGATGCCGGTCTGTCACAGGGCACATACAGAATCACACACTGTGAGCAATTCAGAGACACCATTTAGCCCAGCTGCATGCTGTTGGACATCAGGAAGGACCTTGAAGCAACCTGCAATACGCTGGGAGAACATCTGAGCTCCGACCCTCCAACTCTGGTGGTGCAAGGCAATGACAACAGTGCTAACCACTGAGCCACGATGCCCCCGCCCGCCAA
This sequence comes from Gymnarchus niloticus, assembly GCA_009936485.2. Taxonomy (NCBI): domain Eukaryota; kingdom Metazoa; phylum Chordata; class Actinopteri; order Osteoglossiformes; family Gymnarchidae; genus Gymnarchus; species Gymnarchus niloticus. The sequence continues at coordinate 5,531,140 of JAACJT020000013.1, read as the reverse complement.
ATTGATCATAAATTAGTTGTACTACTGTACTGTATTCAGAACAAGTTTAAAAAGAGCAACTTTAAGTTTCATGTTTTTTATGTGTTGTCTGACTGTAATACAGAAGAAAGGGTTTGCAAACTTAACACTTTGTGAAGAAACACAGTGAGGTCCAAAACTCTGAGACCGTCCTGGAAATGGATTAAGGCATACAGTACCAGCATTTCACAGTAGATCACTGGAAAGATTTTCTATTTGCTGATGAATTCAAGTTAGAGATACGTATATGGTAGTAAGAGAAGCGTTTATGTAAGGAGAGGAACCAAAGAGAAACTGATCTTGCAGTATATCAAAACAGCAATGAATCATGTGGGATTATTCAAGTCTGGGGGTGTTTTGGACCCCTACACAAAACCGACTACATCCTGACACAGGAATAGTACCACTCCATTTTTCTGAGACAGGCTATACCCTCTGGTTTGGATCTTTGTGGAGAAGGATTCATACTGCAGCAGGATAATAACCCCAAGCATACCTCTAAGCTTTGCAAGAGATACCCGAAGCCTATAAAGGTCTAGAAGTACTGACTCTCATAGACATTCCTCCAGAATTACCTGACCTCAACTACATCAAACACTCAATTCTTGCTCTTTCCCAAGTGCCAAACATTGGTACTGATACTTGAGTACATATGCAGATTAATGGAATATAACAGCATGTGGACATAATTTTAGGTACCCAAGGCTTTGCTTTCTGCCTTTTCAGACATCTGGTCTAGCTTAGTTATTAACTCTTTTTTTTCTGCATAACTTTCTAACACATGAATAGGTTATGAATTTGTCTGTGGCATGCGAACAGGTGCAGCCTGCTTTGAACATAACATTGCAGTTGATGCACATACAAGGAAAGCCTTCAAGCCTACAAATGATTCCAAAGCCTTTCAAAGAAGCCGCCTGCAAATGGTTTCATTAAAAGTGTTAAAAATAGCAGTATTTATGGGTCACTTGAGCACTTTTGGCGTGATGCTGAGAAACAAAACTACATATTTAATCTCAGACATCACCTATAGAGTATAATGTTAAGACAGGTCTTACTCAGTGCAGATACTAACCCACATGGAAGAGAGAAAGCGTGCACATGGAAAATGTATCCCATCTTCTGACATGGGTTGGTTGGTCGGGTCATTGTTAGCCTGGCTTTATTATACACCAAAATGCAACAAGGAAATGCAATATAATAGGAGCCACGGATGTATGCGATATAACTCAAACACAGAGTTATAAATAGATTTCCAGTACGAATTTTAAAGCTCATCTTAGACACTTCAGAAAAGTGGTGTGAGAGGCTGTAGGTTGCAGTGCGATTTTCCTTTTTTTGCTGGAAATACTACGAAAGCTGCAAAGGGAAATGACTGGAGCACTTGGAATGTGTCCATTACCAGCAACGCTTTCCTGATAGTTTTTAACAAGCGCCGTGCACCCAGAATTCCCCAGTAAAAAATGAGACAGTAGAACAGGCAGCAACATTCTGGCAAAAGTGATTAGAATGCTTGAAGTAGTTGGAATCTAATAAAAATAGACGCTGTTTTGTCATTTATGAGGGAAGTAAGACCTGGCCACAAGGGGGAAAAAACCAATCAATTCCTGGTGTGTTCGAGGGTCCGTGACAATTTCTGGATTCCGCAAAGCAGCAGGGGCTCCATGTTGCCAAGCAGTCCTAGCCCATTAGCAAGCTAAGCAAGGCAGCTACAATACTGCAAAAAAAATAAATAAATAAGCCAAATACACACGCACACACACAGCTCACAGGAAGCTCCAGGTCAGATATTCAAAAGAAAATGAAAAAAAAAGTAATGTCCTGACATCAGCAACAATCTGATCAAACCCATTTGAGTATAATGACGTTCACAGGTAAACAGACAAGTTTGATAAAACTCATAGCAAACTGCTTTCCATAAAAATAAAATATCACACGCCTGTGGTATAAAGCAGAACTTTCAAAATGGCATGACCAAGTTTTCATGTAATAAGACATTTAATTACCATTCTTCTTTTAGACATTAATGATTTTTTTCCTCTAAGTTTTGGCCAAATTGTTGTTTGCATTGAACAAAACAGGAGTCATCTACACATGGATTCATGCTTATGCCTTACTTTGGCATAAAATAATACAGTTAGATGATGGGTGTGACACAAACACATATGCTCACATTTGTGTGTCTGTTTATGCTATATTTATAGTTGTAGATTAGACAAAAATATTTCATTTCCGTATGAGAAGTATAAATTTGACCAGATTTGAGTTTCTTAAGACTCTAATCTAATTAGACCATTTCAAAAGCACTATGCTTTATAAAACCACAGGGAGAACTGGCATCTGTAAGAAGATCTGCTCTTTGTTTGGTTTTCCCAAGCGGCTGTCCTGTACTTTTCAGAGCTACAATACTTTATGAAGGCTGGAGAAAGCATTAGCATGAACACACAGCATGTAAACTGTTGCATAAATAGAATTTCACAACTAGTTTTTTTTTTTTTTGTTTAAGGATTCACTGTCATTGAATAGTTCATCATTTCTTAAAGCAGCTCGGAAACGTTGTTTTGCAACAGTTTTGCCTTTGAGGGCACCAGCTGTCAGAGATTAGCACAATTTAGGGATGACAGGAAACATAAAGCCGCATATGCTACATGAGATGTGAAAACAAGCGAGCACGGCAGTATGTGAAAATCTAACACCAGCCATTCTGTAGCTGATCATTAAATGCGAACGTGGTTTGTGAAAACCAAATGGTGCCTCGTTGCTATAAATTAGACCCTGTGTGGTCCAGTTCACAAGATGCAAAGACACGTCTTAAGTACCGAAAAGATTTTAAATTTGATTTCACTTTTCTTAGGGTCAGCCTTGAATTGCTGGATTCAATTGCCACGTCAGTCACCCTGATCAGTGTAGTGTGTAAGTGGCTGACCCAAAAGTCTGGAATTGGGGAGGAACTTTGTGTCCTACTTTGCTCATGCCTTTCATTTTTCCTCTCTTAGTAAATGGAAAGGATTTGCATTTGATGAATAGCCGAGATGTGTGTAATCCTCACCGAGCAACAAAGCCTGGCACCAATTAAGTGAGCCATGTCTTTTGCTGTGACATGAATTGCAGACAAGCTCCAAATGTCAACCAAGAATACATACTCAAGTGTATACCGTTAGAATTTGACAGCCATGTTGCGAGTAGTCTTTTAATTTAAAATGGATACAAAAGCTTTATACCCTTTTCGGCTTCTTCATAAATACATTGCAATGTCATTGACATAGGGAAGTTCGTAGACTTTGTGCTGTCATTATATGAATGCTCAGTGAAAAACATGCACACACACCCATATAGCACTTTCAGACATTTATGAGAGATGTAGATTTGAAAGATCTGGAAAATGTGATGAGAATGATAATACATTTCATTGTGCTATTCATCCAGCATAAATCAGACCTTTCACAGAGAGTAATCCTGCCAAGGACCAACACCTCTCCACACTGACTGAGGCGCCTTTTCTCTGCTTCAGAATTTTCCAAACCCTCTTTGTCCTCTATCACTCTGAACCACCAGATCTTTAAGTCAGTAGACCTGTGGAGTGCAGAGACTCATCCCTGGAGAAATGTCTGTCTATCCTAAATCAAAATACCATTTTTGCATTACAGGTATACCCCAAAGCACTGTTCTTGGACCTACTGTAAATATTTCCCTTTGCAGTTGATTCTCTTAAGCTTTCTATATCTGATGTGCATCACTTATTTGCCTTTGTACCAAAAGAAGCAGGTTCTGTGGATTTTGGATCAAAAGCAGGGATCATTTTTAGAACTGTAGGTCTGATACAGCTGATAGGTACAATAAATAGTAAGCAGTCTAGATAAACATATGAAGGATGCTGACTGAAGCCAAGTTAACTATTGGTTTACATCAGAGGGTTAGTTTCCTTTTAAAATGGAAAAAAAAAAAAGATACTATAACTGCTCTCATTTGTTTCATAAATATTATATGTTCAATTAAAAAAGCTGAGACCTCATTTATGAAGCAGGGTTTTCATTTTTCTGCCAGATGCCTGGTAGGATCAACACGAAAGTATAATATGTATAATTCTCATCGAAAAACGGTAACAAACTTTCTTAAGATGCACCTCACTTCTGAAACTGTTTTATAACATTACAGTTACAGGAACAATAACTATCAGGCAATTCAGTTTACCAAATTAGCCACCATCCCTAATATATTTGACGAGAGAATACTAAAAGTTGAATTGGCAGTATTATTAAACTTATTATTTAAGAATGTATTAAATGTTAAAGTTGTTTTAAAATTAATTCACCACCAGTAGCTAATAAGCGTTTGCTAATTTGATTTTGCTTCTGTTTGATCTTCTCGAGAGATGAGTTGTAAATGTACGGGTTTCTCACATAGCTGCCCATAATGAATGCTCTCTTCTTCTACTCCTTCTTCATCCACATCTGTTCTTTTAAACTTGGCACTGACTTCTACTGGAAATCCCCAGCAGTGCACTAATGTATTCCGTGAGTGCACACAATGGAGGTTGCAAAATGTCTGCTAGACACAAAATCTGGGCTGCATGAGCACAGAAATTTACGTCACGCGTCTTGTGTGTGAATCGTGACCAAGCATTGAAAACTGAAGTATGAACTAAGATTAAGTAAACTGATTTCCTCCCACAGTCCCAAAACGTGACTTGGTTTCTCCAAATTGCCGGTAGTGCGTGGTTATGGGTGTGAACGTGCCCTTGGTGATGGAACTGTATTCTGTCCAGGGTGTCCCTTGCCTTGTCCTCTCTTCTTCCTGGGATTGCTTCATGATCACTGTGACCCAGTACTGGATAGACAGATATGGAAATGGATGGCCGGATCATTTTTTTTTTCCTATAGGCAGTGCTTTGTCATAACCCTTCTTTGTCAGCTTTTATTGAAGTGAATGGAACCAGATTGGAATAATTACACTATCACAATCTCCAGACAGTATAAGTAACCAAACAAAGTACCACTAAAACAATACAGGGTAACGGTGAGCCTGGAGCTTATCCCATGAAACATAGCGTACACTTGGGATCCTATATTAAGGGTGTTGGTCCATCACAGGGCAGTTCTTTGCAACCGATAATAATAATTTCTGTAGGCTGTGTTTTTTCACAGTCATCAACATGGTAAAGTGACATTACGGAGCTGTCATGCTACTAAGGGATGGATCACTAAAGTTTTCCGTCACTTTGGCCAAACACTGTAACACCCTTCAACTCTTTGACTACATTTCCTGCCAATACGAGAAGACATCTGCTGAGGTCTGCCAATGAAAAGAAAACTGTTGATCAGAAAGAAGATTTTTTTTTCTTGGTGTGTCTAAAAAAACGATACATGTTTTTTCAAAAGGGAAGTGTTAGATGCATTTAGCAGATGACGTAAAGGAATGTTTCTCTCCGAGGGGCTGTATTTGCCATTTTGTTTGTGGCTTATTTGATTTGTAAGCCATTTCTTTAAATTTCAATGTTACGCCTAGCCTGATAAGACTAGGTGTTCATTAACAAGACAGTATTTATCTTATTGTGTTGGTGAATGTTCATAGTTTTAGTATCCATTGATATCTCAAAACAGAGGAGCAACCGTCTTAAAGCACTTCTGTTTCAAAGGGGTGGAACTCAGCTCTCATTTGGAAATTGGAGCCAGGCTTAAGCAGGCCTCCTAATCAGATGCCTTAACGAAGAAGTTGTCCCCAGCATTGGAAGGTCATAGTAAATACATAAATGACACATTAGCCTTTGTTTAGCTTTCCACATTATCGATCTTGCTGACATCTCCTGTCAGTCATCTCCAGCTGTGATTGCGTTGGATATTTGTCAAGTTAAACCAAGGAACACTCCACTGGGGGCAGGAATGGTTGAACCGTGGCAATAATTTTTCTTATGCAGTATCTGCATTCATTATTCTGTTTTAGCATTGCTGTTCTTCACTTTGTATGGTTATCAAAGAGGTGTTGGTCACCTCCTTGATTGAATTGGTTCCCTTTGTTATACTGGTTCCTCGGTCGCTGGTAGCTCTCCGGTTTTAAGACGAGAGTTTGCTGGAGGACTCACTGTAGATGGAGATGGGAATCACCCCAAACCAAGCATCCTTGAAGTCAGCATGGTGATCACAGATTGTGCCAAGAAGCAATTGGTTTATGATGCTGCGATGATCTTGAAACTCGGTTAAGGGGCGAACGGCTCAATTGTCTTGAGATTCATCCATTAGACAAAGAGAACCATGGGGATTTTAATGAGAAGAAAATCCATATCCTTAATGTGACATGGGGTCAGCAACATTAGACAAATAATTTGATTAACTCTGAGTGAGAGCAAAAATGACTCAGCCATTTATCCAAATTAGTCCAATGAGGCTGTGACCAACAATCGAATATGAATTTGTATGGACGTATATATGTTCAACCCTTCGCTGCATTGATCATCAGGGAGAACCTTGGAACTAGATGATCACAAATTTGTTTTCTACTGGGATATTCAAGTCAGCAAAGAGATATGATTGTATTCTGTGGTACAAATAAAGCATGCAGTTCCTTCCTCTTTTATTACAGAAATGTAATGTTCTGCAACATGCATGTAATTATATAGAGTTATGATGAATAAAATTCTTCCAGAGGAAACTTGGCAAGGTAAGATGACCAGTTTAGGATATGCAATGCACAGAGCTTTTTTGCTGTTTGTTTGTACTTGTGAAAATGAGCTTGTTCCTTCATAGGAATTTGAAAAAGTATGTGTGGTACCTACAGGCTTGTAGCAAAGCTTGCATTGCAGCAGTAAACAACAGTCAACTCAAATATTCGCAGTGGTCCAACTTAGGTCATTGTTGTGGTTCATGCAAACATTGGCACACGGTCTTCTGCTTGGAAGTGGTGTGTTTTGACTGCTGGCGTGAGGTTGGAAAACATTACGGTGTATTTATGTTTTCGCAATGACCCCAGTTTGTCATGTCTGTGCTTCGTGGGCAATTCTGACCTGCTACTGCAGAGCAGCAGGGGCATTGTCATCAATCAATTAACTCCTGATGATCTCCACCTGGAGGTTGTCTATTTAAGTCCTGTGCCTCCACTGCCAAGTGTTGAGTCTCCATGCTAATATTGGAAGATTTTTTTTTTTTTTTTTGTCGTCATTGCTGAAACTTTAAGGCCTGTACCATCTTGAAATGATCTAGTATGTGATAAGCAATCAGAGACCAAAAAAAACAACTAAGTTTCCATTCCTGTATGGAAAAATCAAACAAACATGCAGAACTCTTTATTTCATTCTATCCTAGAGAAAGAATCTCATTAATTGATCTGTGGTTGAGATCTATTTCAATGTCATGAAGTTAGATCAGGTACAGTAACTGTGGATTCTATCCCATCTGCCAGGTCTGCTTTATATTCACTGTCGGTGCTTGAAAACCCGACAAAAGAGTGGCGTTTAACATAAACCCTTGCAATGAGTCGAGGGAGTCTCAAGTTTGGATGCTTTCCATTGCCGTCAGCCTGATGGGTTCTGCAGAAACATGACTCTGACCTGCAAAACAGACGTAACATCCTGTTGAACCATAGTGACAACAGTACCTGGAAAAATCCCAGGACTTTAACAGAGAGTGGCTCTCTAAACTCTGCATATGGTGTTGGAAGGCTGAACATACATTTTCATCAGTGCAAGGAGGTACTTGAGCAATAATCGGAAGTTATATAATTAATTTCCAACCTGCTGTCCTGTAAGAACAACAGTTATACAAACATGTAGAAGATGAGATTACATTGATTTGCATGCAAAGTATTTGTATAGTTACTCATCGTTAATTAACTGTATTGTGTTGAACAGTTTCCCAGTGAGACTGCCCTTCCTGTCCAGAAAGCCCTGGTCATCTCCCCCTTGAATATGTCTGCTTCGTCCCCCTCAGTGGCATGTGTTTTACAGCCGTTTAAATTAACAGGAAGACAGAGCTGTTACTTTGACTAACTGAGCAGTAAATGTTTTTTTTTTTTTTCTTTCGTTCTTTTTTTAAAGAGAGCAGGCAATTTTGTGGCTGAGAAGAGCAGTTAAAAATCCCTCCACAGGAATATGACCAGAAGTACATATAAGCAAACTCCTCTCGGGAGGAGGCTTGTTAACCCACGTGATTATCTTGGGAGCTCAGCCATAAAAAGCTGATCTCTTATTTCAAGTGCAGATGTAAATTCAGCTGCATTCCATTAAGAGCACAGTGGAGTTTTATGTCGACCCTCCTCCCTCCAAACAAACAAACAAATATGACTGCTCCCAGCTACCGCAATGACAGTCATACAAAAGGAAACCTGATGGTTTGGGAAGGTTTTGGTCCAACAGCGTCCTCAGAACTGGAATTGTAACAAGTGCTCTTTTTATTGAAATAAGCATTTCTGATTAATGGCAAGATTCTGATTGCTAGAACATGTGTTCAGTCCAGAGGTCCTTCTAATTTTGCAGATGTAAGCAGAATTTTCACTTGAATACTTTCCATACTCATCATCAGCAGAAAAACAGCTTTAAAAACATGTTTTAATACTCAACACCCTTTTAGCTAACTGCACGTTTCACATAGTCTGCTGTTTTATGGCGTCTGGGGAAGTATTGTTGAACGTTTTTGACTGAAACTCATTCTTCTAAATTCATGAAACCTAAGCAAGATTGCAAATCAATATAAATGTTTAGTGATGAACAGTATAAAATCATCTACTGGCCAAAAACAGTGCATACTTAAAATTGCCATATTTACAGCAGTGTTTTGTATATAAATAAATCAGGTTTGTGATGTTTACAACTGGAAAATGTGGTAAACGACTGATATTTCCAGTAAGGGGATGTCCTTCAGACTTCAGCCTTGCCTCAATAATCTTTCTCTGATTTTCAACTTTTTTTACTTGGAAGGTAAGATTTTGCAGCTTAGTTTCAGTAAAATATACCCTCCCTTCTCTCAACCTCCCCTAGCAAAACACACATGCGCACACACACACACCGATTCGTGACTGCTGTCACGCACACACTCACTAAAAGATAACACTCTCCCCCCGACATACGAGAATGGAGATTATTTTAACTTGCACTACTGTTTGTACATTCCTCCCCTTCAGCGGTGATTACGTGCACATTCATTTGTTTCGTGTCCCTGTGCTCCATGATATAAATCCTTCATGACTGAATGGCTTTCCTGTGAATCTATTACTTTGGGCCTCTTCCTTTGAGATCATCACTGGTGCAAAGTGGCTTCTGAACGATGATGCCTGGGCTGCAAATAAAGAGCACCAACTTCCTTTCTGGAGGACAGAAATTGGCCTCCCTTTAATATTAACCACAGAACTGTCCATAGAGGGTGTTTAAACTGTGTGTGAGTATGAGTGGGATTGGTTCCAGGCCCCTTGCAAGCCTGGACCGGACAAGCATTTGGAAGTCGGTTGGCTAGATAAATATTTTGATTCATTTACGGCAGTCCACCACTGTGAGTTCTCGCCTCCTATTTTCCATTGTCCCCCGATTCAGCTGTCCTTGTTATGTTCTGATGTGTTTGACATTACAGATGTGACAGAAGAGAAGTACTTTGACTTCGGAGCAATTTTGTTATTTGCTTACGTTTTCTGTTTCTCCCTGTAGTTATCTTGCATTTAATTTGTTTTATTAATATGACGGTTTCTCTCTGCATTTTTAATGCACTTGATTAGTGTCTCAGAACAGGTAAAATAGACAAGTAAGAGTGCATCAACAGGCACTGGATTTGCAGTGGATCCCATTAACAATAAACTGAGTTTAATAAATATTTTATAACTGATATCTGTCCCAATACTGGTGATGATTACAAATACGTTATCATCGCTAGGTGAAAACGCTGAATGCTCTTTAAAGGTGCCATTTAAATAAAATTGAATTGAATTTCTGGCTAATTAACATTGCTTTCTGTTACTCAAAATGCCCTCCTTCAAAAATGTTTTAGCGAACCTCAATTTTCTTCAGGACGAAGAAGAATTGAACGTGGGATGGGGGGTGTCCAGTGAGAGCAGCCATCAAATATGAACCAGGTGCTGGGTTTGGAGGTGGCTTCACAGGCAACTCTGAAGAGAACTGACAGCCCAAAGAATGAGGTGGCTTGACGTATTCCCTGCTAGCCTGTGGGCCTGAACGCTTACACCCAAACAGAAGAGCCAGCGGTGAGCATGTAGAGAAGGACTAGTCAGGAAAGACTCAGGTGGCAAAAGTAAAGATCACAGTATCTCACAGCTAGTTTCATAGCACTTTAGCAAAAGGTTTCATACTGGGATGAGTGTGCATCTGTGTCATACACGAAAGCTCTCTCTTAGCCAAATATGAGTCTTAGCTACATACTCATTGCACATGCTTTCAGCTGAGTAATCTCAGCACATGTTTATAGGCCACAATGTGGAAACCATAGCTATCCTCGGGCAAAATACCGCCCATAGTCGCATGCACAAAAAAGGAACCGATTGACTCTCCTCCCTACTGCACAGTATATACCCATCAGCATGCTGAACCCATAAACACACACTGATGTTTTCCTTGATTGGACATTAGCACTCACCACTTAAAATTAAAAACTATAAAATGATGGGTACACAAAGTACATTTCTTCAGAAAAGCTTAAACAGAGTATAATTTATTAGTGATCTTACATTTAGTATCATGCAGCCTGCTTCAATTGGCACTTGGTGATGAAGGCGCATGCCACAGTCCTGCAGAGTGTAATATGAAAATGAACGTCCCTCGTATGGCCGATGCATTTCCCGCCTAAAGGATCCATGCTATGAGACCAGGGAGCCACTTTATGGATCTGTCCAAAGCCACCCACACACCAGCACTTTGGAGCAGTGTGAATTCACAGCTGGTGGCAGGGGGATGCTGGTTCCGCTGGATGTCCATCAGCACAGTGCGGATTGCAGTCTGCTTTTCAACACTCTTAACAACTACTGTGAGGCGTGCCTGATGTTTATATTTACAGCATCACAGTTACTGTCATGAAATATTATATGGTAGTTTCCACTTTTGGTATTTAAGATCATCTCAAAATCTTTTCAGGCAGTTAAACTGACGGTGCATGGCTGCTGAACTTCAGACTGTAGGGTCTGGCAGATCGATTTTACGTTTCTCAGTTTCCTTCCCAGGTCCACAAGATTTATTTATTTTTTTCCTTCGGTCTATTTAAAATTACATTTAAGTCTCCAAATTCTTGGAACCTTGGAACATATTGAAACTTTTAATAATCTTTTTTCAGTTTGTATTCTATTTTGGTTCTGTGTTTCAATCTTTTTTGCAATACACAGAAAGGTCTTCAAAATTCCATAATTGCAATGTCTGAAATTACATTATGGAATATTCTGTCCATCCCCCTCCAGATAAAGTATTTCACTCCTATTTTTCCACTGAGACATAGTCATCAGACACCTGTTGGGCCATCCATACATATGTCAAGTGATGTTTTCACTTTTATCTTCGACAAGGAGTGAGTGATACAATGGACAGCTGAGAGAATGCAGGTTGATAGCACGAGAACAAAAATTCAATCTTACAAGGACTATCTGAACCAGTTCCAAAAGTGCCATGGAATAAATCGCAATGCCGCTTAAGGCACTCATTCCCAAACTTTCTCCATATAAGAATGCTTTAAAGCCCCTCCCTCGCCACATGGCACTTCCAATATGCACATATTACACTGAAACACACACACACACACACACACACACACACACTGTCATACATGAGCCACTATTAAATGTCACGATGCAGTGGAGGAGAGCGTTAAATATCCATGCAATCATTTTCCATAAGGATTTATACAGTCCAAGGCTGCGGTGAGCCTGAAGAAGAACAGGACAAGGGTGAGGGAGCAGGTCATCAAATAAATAAGTAAATAAAAAAATTTCATTATCCTGGCTATGTTAACATAACATAACACTGGTAACTTGCAAATAAATTCCACAGTCTGTCATGCATTACATTAAACATTTTTAAATTATATTATTTATAAAATAGTTTTCTCAGCTGTAAGTTCATATACATAGAGTATATATTGAAATATGCAGTATTGTGCAAAAGTCTTAGGCACACAGAGAAGCCATTTGAGGCCATTTATCTGGGCAGAAAGTGTACATTGGCTTGGGAAAAAAAAACATAACTGACTATTAAACTGTATACTAATAAACAGTAATGCAACCAAAATTAACAGGAATGTCTTCTGCTTTCAAAAATGTTGCTGATATCTGATTGGATGGCTAGAAGCTTTGATTCCTAAATCTCTCATTAGGAGCACCCTAGTCATTCCATGTATTTGTTAAATTTCATCACTGGCTCATTTAACTAGTCAAGTTCATTAGTTATTTCACTTTACGCAGTACTGATTAACCAAACAAGGGGGCCTCATGGTTAAGGTCAAGACATACATGGATGCATTGGAAGGAAACTACAAATTTGGTGGTGAATTGAGGAGATGTTTTGAAAATATTAACTGACACACTTTTACAGACATAAAGTAATAGTTTTACAGCAACGTAAATGTAACAACCATGATTTTCTTTGCCTGCTAAGACTTTTGCACAGTACTGTATATATATATATATTAAAATTCAATTTTATTTATATAGTGCCTTTAACAAGAAGCACTGTCACAAAGCGCTTTACATAGTCCCTGGCCCAGAGTCCCCAGACAGTAAGCCAATGGTGACAGCGGCAATGAAAAACTCCCTCAGAAAGTGGAAGCTCATCCTCCTCTGGCCGGCACCAGGCTGGGCAAATTCATAAATACAGCAATGTTGAATGGTCAGGAGGACAACAGGGTATTTGAGGATGCAGTCCAGTGATCAGAGCAGGTTCGGTGGCTCAGAAGACAGCAAGCTGGTCAGTGTCGACAGCTGAAGAAGATGGGGGCTTGGTAGGACAGCAGATGATACGAGGATCTCTTGAATCAGAACCTGTGAAAGAAGCACCCCGAAGAGGAGGGCACGGGGGAAAGAGAATGTGCATGAGCAGAGCGGCAATTTAAGGGGGCAGAGTAATTGCAAGTAAAATAGCAAGGACCCCGGCATAACAATATATGACAGCATAATTATGAGGGAGAGGCCAATGGGGACACAGGCATGGAGATATATTGAGCTTTTCCACATTACAAGTTTCATCTAAGCAAGACAATTTCTCAAATGCTGATTTCTTTATATAGGGGGTGAATAAATGAATGAAACAGCACATGAAGGACTTTAAAGTTAAACTAACTAAAGAGGAGCGACAGTAGCAAGCTGAAGCTCATTGGCTGGGATAGATGGACGTTTAACAGGACATTTGGTAACTGCCCAAAAGGACGACCTCTGAAAATGACAAAGAACTGAATCATCCCCTCCGTGACCCAGACTAAACAGAAACTGTCATCTGTGAGCTTCAGAAAGCTGGAATTTATGTGGGGCTGAAGTGCTTTATTCCAAGGCTGATGCATAAAGATGCATAACCAGGATTAATGACCAGAAAACCTCTGCCCCTGAGCAATGAGGGAAAGTTATGATCAGTTGCAGGACCTTTCAGCCCTATTCCTACATCCAGATGGCTTTCAGTTTGGAGAAAGCTAATGTGTGTATTGGTATGGGTGGCCATCTACTGAGAGTCATTAGGTCTGACATTTGGTCTGCAGGGTCATCTAATGGCCAAGGAAATTTTAGCACACCTGCTGTACCCTGTGGTGGAAACACTGTTCCCTAGTGATGTCCCCATATTCCAAGACGATAATTACGTCATACACATTGCTAAGCAAATTCAAGTGAGTTTTCATGAACACAAAGAGAAAACCAAACGTCTTCTGCAACCTCTCATATCAAGAGATCTAAACTTCATTGAACATTTATGGGATGTTCTGGAATGCATCTGGGGGGCTTTTCGTTTTGAAGAATATACCAATGCATACAGTTCAAGATGTCCATAACAGCACTGAAGACAAAGAATGATCCTCCTCCTTATTAGGACGTTACTATTATTAGGTGTTTTCCTTGTTTTGTTCACATCATTAAATGCTAGTGATCTGTAATAGAATAAAAACCACCTTATAAAAAGTTGTTAATCTGATTTATTACCAGAATAATATAACTTATTATGATTGTCAGTTCCATATGCAAACATGTCAGTCAATGAGTTTTTACTGCCCACTGGCAGACAATAATTGCTACCTGGGATGCATAGCACCGGTGTGAACCTGCTCTGTTTCATGCAGCTTCACTGGCTAAAGCAATCATGCCACAGGATTGCTAGGCCATTGGACAGTCAGTGCTTCAGGGAGTAGAAAGATACCTATGAATCTACAGTGGGCAGTCCCCCTTCAGTAGCAAAAAAGGGGTCATTTCCAGACGAAAAATATTTGCAACGGGATGTGCAAAATAGGGGTTGTGTAAACAAGGTGACATCAACACCAAAAACATTTTTTCCCCCATGAAGAAAAAAGATAGATAGATGTCCAGAATTGCAAATGACTCAGAGTTTTGACCCAGATCAGATTCCTGGAAAGTGAGTTATCGCCACTGCTCTATTTTCAGTGTAGAACTGGAACGGTTTAGGATGGATGCTCGGTGGGGAAGGGTCTCTGTGCCACAAAACAATTCATCACTCCTAAAAGTTAGCTTATGTTAGCCTTTATTTGTTGCATCATGTACTTTCCAGTGGCGCTGTCTCTCGCCTTCTGAAGTGATATTTATCATCACTTCTTCAACTCTGGGGTACCTCCTGTTCCTCCTGCTTTGGGTGACCACAATTTCACACGCTAATTTCAGCGGTATTTTCTGTCATCTCATGAGATTCAGAAAACTTTTTCCGCAGTCAATTCATAAACACGTTCATGGCTTATTTGAACAAATAGTAAAATTACAAGGGTTTTAATGTAATTACGTGAACAGATCATTAGGACTAATTTCATCTTACCACAAATGCAAATTCCTTACTGTACGTTTTATTTAGACGTTTATTTTTGAGATTTTTTTTTTTTTTTTGCATAGCTGTAAAAGTCCCCAAGTGGCCAACCTGCTCAAATTCTTCCAGCTATGGAATGCATGGAGATTTATATGTTTATGACAGGCAATATTACCCAATCTTCCTCTCCAGACTGTGCACACAATGAAAGTGGTTAGCATGCTCTTGAGAGGTCTGTGGATGCATACTGCCTGCACTCGTAATTTTACGGATCCATAAGAAGTTAGGCCCTTTTCCCCTTTGTCACAAATCACGATAACATATAAGATTATAGTGGATGGTTAAATGCCTCTCTAAAAACTATCTGAATGTCCTAAAAGGCTCCAATAGCCGTGGAATGGAAAGTTCAGCTGTAGTTCAGCTTTAAACAGACACAGCAATGAATACTTTGATCTAACTGCATTTCGTGGCCTGCGAAAAATTGCTTTTGAAACTCTGAAATCCTACAGTAAAGGATGGAAAAGTGGGCTAATGTATATTTTACTCCAACTGACACTTGATGTGTGGATCCTTTATGATAATCTACTGCCAGCCAAATGTCCACTCGCTCCTATCTGCGGACTTCTGAGGAAAAATGAATGCTATTATATCTTTGCTTTGGATACAGCTGTACATGCATAATTTTATATCGATGGGTTCTTTTCACATGACACGAATTCTTAGGTTTCTTTACTCCAGTCGCCTTTAACAGAAGGCATAATATTGCTTGAAGGCTCTTGCCAGGGCATATCACCATTTCAACCCTGGAGAGTCTAGTCCACACCAACCACCAAAAAATCTGCAGAGAAGAAGCGCAGTCTTGGCTCTACCAGTATGGTTTTCCCCTCTTTAAGGATAGGAATTGAGTCATTTTTGGCATTCTAACGGCATAACGACATCAACGGTGACCAAGGGAAACATTACAAGGTTACAAAAAGTATCAAAGCTTATTATTGTAACCTCCATGCTAAAACAGGTGATTATATATTGGAATCATATGACTATGCACTCAAAACTAAACCCACTAAATAGAACAAAGATCATATTTTAGTCTGAACCATCAGTCCAGTCTGAAACTGTGAGGCTTATAATACATTCGTCACAGATTTACGAGTATGCTAGCAGGTTTCTAGAACACAGTGCCATTATAAACATGGTTACAAATTACAAATTAGGCTTGAGATCTAAACTTAAATTCTTTTTAAATTTAAATTGCTTTGTATGAATGTGAATACAGTACCATTGTTCTTTAATATATGTTTTTTCCTGAACAAATACTCAACCACTCCATTATAATTGCCTGCAACTAAAAAGCTAAAATTAACTTTTTATGTTTACATAGAATTTGACTAAAAATTTACACCCAAAGTCATTAAGGTGATAAGATCTCAGACTTTTCAGACTATGCTGTCAGATAACTCTATACATTTCTGGGAAGGGGTAGTTTCATGGTTAATATCTTAGCAATGAAAGGTGGCATACTTTTAGGTTTCTGAAAGCAAAATTCATCATATTTTAATGCGCTGAATCCTCTAAACTCTTCCATTTTAGAGAAAAGTGAACTTTCATAAAAGATCCTTCTTTGTTTAGTAGTTTGTCAGGAAAACATCTTCATAATTTCATCAAATGATGTAATGGATAGAAAACTGACTTCCTGCATACTCTTTGGCAGCAGCACTCAAGCAATTTAGATGAACCATTAATTATTTTCAAGTTATTAATTACTTGAACTTTCTCATTATTAAAAGAGGAAAAAATTCACATAACTATGGAACTCTGTGGGTGCAGGGGCCTCCCGAGTATGGAACTCTCTGTGGGTACAGGGGGCCTCTTGAGTATGGAACTCTCTGTGGGTACAGGGGGCCTCTTGAGTATGGAACTCTCCGTGGGTAAAGGGGGCCTCTTGAGTATGGAACTGTCGGTGGGTACAGGGGGCCTCTTGAGTATGGAACTCTCTGTGGGTAAAGGGGGCCTCTTGAGTATGGAACTCTCTGTGGGTACAGGGGGCCTCTTGAGTATGGAACTCTCTGTGGGTACAGGGGGCCTCCTGAGTATGGAACTCTCTGTGGGTGCAGGGGGCCTCCAATTCCTAACTACCACGGTGACATGGTTTCTGAGGATGACATTCGCAAGGTTTTTACATAACAATATTAAAAACCTCTCCAAATGCAGAAAAATTGTGGTTTTCATCAGCATCTTTAACCCAGCAGTGCTGGTAGAGGTCTGTCATTTTTTATACATTTTCCGTCCTTGAAACATTATGGGATACTGCTTTACATTTGACATTTCCAAGAGATTTTCATCAGTCTTTGATGCTTGAATTAGGGTTGGGGAATGGAACGAGTGACAGAAGCTCCAGACTTATTTCATCTTTCTTGAAATGAATTAGTGATCAAAAAATCATCATCTGTCTCCTTCATAGGTTAATTTCCCCTTATGTGAACAATAACACGGCTGCTTTCATGCGCAGTGAAAGCAGTCATGAAGAGAAACTGACTGCTGGAAATACAGGATATTGCAGAATACAAGCCATGTTACATGTAGCTGTAGTCAAGTACAATCTGCACTACTGTATCAGAATTATTAATATCACCATGAATAACCATTTCAATGTACAATAATCAGAGTTCAAAGTAGTGTGCCTTGAAGTTTAAAGAAGTCTTGAGGTAAATCTTGTGTCTCACAGAAGTCCACAATGAGGTTTTTGTTTGAATCGCAGAGCTGCAGCTGCTGAGTTGTATCAGAAATTTGAGTAGCAGGTTCAAAAAGCTTCATCATTTATATTCCCCAAAAGGGTCACACAAAAGGGTCCACAGTGGCCTGCATGAATCATACCAGCAAGTTACGACAAATGGAGCTGGTTTAAACATGGCTAAGGCTAACTGTCCCTTTGAGAAAGTGGGGCTATTTCACCCTACTTCAGCATGTACAGTTTGTCAGGCATGTTAGTTTGAAATGTTGGTTTTTCAAACAGATGCCTCTGCAAAACAGCCCTACTGTTTATTGTTTTACACAATTTCCTATTTAATTATTTATCAGACTAGAAGCACTGAAGGGCACAGACAAATTTAATAAGCACAACTGAGATTTTACCCTGTTATGCTCTTACCATCTAATTTTTATAGATTGGTCAGCAGCCTAGTGAAATGTCATCAACTGCGATATCAGAATCAATGCCTCTATGTATATAATTGAGTATTTATAGCAAATTTATAAATGGGGCATGATTGCTCAGTGGCTAGCATTGTTGCTTCACAGCACGAGGGCACTGGGTTCAAATCCCATCTCTGCTCAGTGGGTATGTTCTCCCTGTGTCTCGTGGGTTTCTTTGGGGTACTCCAGTTTCCTCTTGTGGTCCCAAAACAGGCAATCAGGCCAGCTGGTATCTCTAAATTGCCCATTGGGAATGACTTTGTGTGCGTGTGCCCTGTAATGGACTGGCATCCCATCCAGGGTGTACCCCAGCCTTGTACTTTCTGATGGACTAGCATCCCATCTGGGGAGTACCCCAGCCCTGTACCCTGTGATGGACTGGCATCCATTCCGGGGAATACCCCAGCCCGGTATCCTGTGATGAACTG
>JAACJT020000013.1:5466984-5512488 GCA_009936485.2 Gymnarchus niloticus | reverse complement strand
TACCCCAGCCCTGTACCCTGTGATGGACTGGCATCCATTCCGGGGAATACCCCAGCCCGGTATCCTGTGATGAACTGGCATCCCATCCAGGGTGTACCCCAGCCTTGTTCTTTCTGATGGACTAGCATCCCATCCAGGGTGTACCCCAGCATTCTGCCCTGTGGTGTCTGGGATAGGTTCTAGGATTTTAAGCAAGAAGTTGGATGGTTTTATTACATAGTGCTGTCAGTATTTTCTGAAGTCATCTACTGTATATGAAAGTATGTACTATATATTTTGTATACACACTATGAGGCTCATGATGTTTCATAAGCAGGAGAGCACTTTTTCACTACTTTTGTAGTCAAACACACTTCTCTCGTATTTTGATTTGTAACTAAAAACATACACAGTTAAGTAATTGGGACATTACCTAATTAATATTTTTATGTGTACATTGTATAACCAATTTACAAAAAGACTGATGATTGATCAGTATCTTAAAATTCATACGGTCTAACTACTGTACAACACATTCCCCACAAACAAAAACAAATATTACATTTCAGCAGAAACTAAATATTAACCTATAACTTTAATTACTGCCACATTCCAGTCAGAAGTTAAGCATTCACATCATAATTTAAGCAAACATGGACTGAGGACTGAGTTCTTTAAAATATACATACAAAAATAACGACTATATGGAAGCAATTTGTGTTAATTAGACTTTTATTTATAGTCTAATAATTTGATGCATTTGAATTGTTGATGATGTTTCTCAGATATTCCTTTCATACGCATTGCTCCAGTTCTCTGCAAACATCAAAGGGTCTGTAGTTAAATAAATGTTAATGGTACATGCATTCAGGCTCCCAGGGACCAAACCGTCCCAAACGGGAGAAGAGCGTGGCTCAGACATGGTCGTGCACTTTAAATGGGGAAGACAGAGTTAAGTGGGATACAACATGTAGTCTACATTTTTATAACCTACTCCCATTCCACATTAATATTTACTGTGTGATTTATACAGAATACAATAACAGCATTCTGTTACAAATGTGCTGAATTTCAAGTATATAAAATACAGTCCACAACATTTACCAAACAGAATACATTCTATATAGTTTAAAAACACAAGATTAAATGCCTGTAAAATTCAAGTTCAAACCCTAAACATTTTTGTTCATGAGAACATGAGCAGTTCTTTACACATACAAACCTAAATAAAAAAAGTGAAATATATTCATTTTATGGCTGTGTGAAACTGCCAGGGATGATACAGTGCCCTTAGCGTAGCTCACTTTTTATTGTTATAAAGTCAGCTTGTAGAAATCATTGTGACTGAAAGCAGAAAAACAACATACGTCTTTAAAATGAATATTAATTACTACCAAGAACTTCTTTTATTTGCTTCCAATAACCCCATTGTACTACCAGTATACGCAAATTGCACCATTATAGAAGATGGGAATATATCCAGATTAAACCCAGATCTCCCAAGCAAAACTGAAAGTATTCATTTTTGAAAGTGCTACTGATAATTTAAACCAGGGGCACAGGAAATGATGGGGGACCCGTCCATCCCCAATATTTCAGTAAGATACACCCTTGATTTAAACTTAGAAGAGTATAGGACTAATGGGTTGTTTATTAATCTATAGATATTTGCCGAGATCACTAAAAGACTGATTAAGTAAATAATCTCTGCGACACTCCACAAATCTGAGCGCCCGGTCCCGAAGAAAACCTGGACATTCTGAAAAGGCATCTTCGGCAGTCTTTGATTCCACAAGCCTCGCGGCTCGGCGGCCCGTTTTGTTCGGCTGCGCGTTAACCGGTCTGAATGGGCGCGCTGTGATTGAGCTGAGGAAACGAGGTGCATTGTGTAGGTGGGAGGAAACGGCAGCATTGAGAAACAATTAGCATGAAGAGCAGAGCTTGGAAATTGCATTGAGGCTGCAGGAGAAGCAGTCTGAGCGAATGAAAAGAGCGCCGCTGCAGAAAAGATAGCGGGGCATGGGAAAACTATACGACTGATTGAAGCAGCCAGCGAGCAGGAGGACGATTAGTCAATGAACGTCATTGTCAAATTAATTTGCTTTAAAGAGCTGCCAAACTGCTGCGAATTCCTCCGGCCAAACCAAAAGGCATTTATTTGTATGTGATTTATCCGCTCCTAAATAGGCATACACGTATGCTAATTACAGCTAGCCTAGGGAATCACCTCTAAAAGTAGACTGAAGGAAGTATCTACTCACAGACAAATAAACAAACATATGGTAGACGTTTTACTGTTTGTGGGATCAGCAAACAGGGAACGTTACAGGAACGTTAGAAACGTAATGAGAACGTTATTTGGGCGTTGTGGGAACGTTGCCCGTTCACTCCTGCCCATAACTACCCAGCAAACAGGGAACGTTACAGAAACGTTAAGAACGTAATGAGAACGTTACTGGACGTTGTGGGAACGTTCCCTGTTTCCTCCTGCCAATAACTAAACGTGATCGCGCCAGTTTAAGAGGCGCCAGATGATATTTTTAGGGCTATAACTTCTCTGTCGTAGAATGTTGCATTTTAGGCAGTGTTCCAGGAGCTGTTTATAGCTCTCTAATTTAGTAAATACTGCATGTGTACTACTGTATACAGTATACTCTATATTCTAAAGTAGATTTACATAAGGGTTGTGTGCAGTATCCTACTACGTTCGAAAAACACTCATTTGGAAAAGCATTTGCAGAAATAAGATGCCAGAGTTTGTGATTTGGAAAAAAAAAATTATCTGATTAACGGGGGTAATTGTATAAAATGAATTTAATATGTAAGAATCTGTCCTAATGGAAAATACTTGCCTTATCCTGCCTAATCAATGATTTGTATATCTAGGCAGT
Source organism: Gymnarchus niloticus (assembly GCA_009936485.2). Classification (NCBI taxonomy): domain Eukaryota; kingdom Metazoa; phylum Chordata; class Actinopteri; order Osteoglossiformes; family Gymnarchidae; genus Gymnarchus; species Gymnarchus niloticus. Next base: position 5,509,618 of record JAACJT020000013.1, on the reverse strand, counting down.
CGGTTTGGGACTGAGAATTTTCAGCTAATTGATGTATTTTCTGAGAGGGGCATAGTGGCCCCATACCGCCAGGTTAGGGAGTTTGAATCCAGTCTTTACTATTTGTGTGTTTGGAGTTTGCATGTTGCACTTATGCATGATTCCTCTGGATACGCAGGTTTCTTTCTGCAATGCAAAGTTATATGCTTAGGATGCTGAGAGTTTCAAAATTAAGAGTGTACGCATGATTGTGCCCTGTGATGGACTGGTATCCTGTCCTGTGTGTACCTTAGCCTCGTGTTTGGGGATCAGCTCCAAGCACCTCAACAACTCTGACCAGGGTAAGTGGTTAGGAAATGGATGTTAAGATTCAGTTTGTGGATTCTGAAGGAACTGTTTAACTTTTACAGTTGATGATTATCTTCATGTCAACTGTATGATCCTCTGGGAAGATTAGGGGTTACATTTTCACATGAGTACACACAGAGTAAGTTTCATCTACTGCAGCTGCTTTACGTCATGACTTTTGGAGGGTAGTTGTAAAGTGTGGATGACACTCTAGCCATTTTACATCGATAACGCTAAGTGCATAATAACCTTTCTGGCAACGCGGAACTGAAAATAGTGATGTATTACTGGCAAATAGGCGAAATCTATGAGTGACTTTAAGCAGAATTGCCATGTACTATGCAGGATAGCAAACACACATTGTACTTTGAGGGGGACACCAGTTATGTGTCCCATTTCCTGGTCTCATGCCAATGATTTGAGTGGGAGAAAGGTTAACTTGTCTTGTACGTTATGGCCAAACCAAGCTGTTACCTTTAACATATGTTCTGCATGATTGTACTTTTTTCCACCCTGATATGGTTGCCACTTTCCTGTATAAGAAGCTTCACAAGTCTGCCTGTCTGCTCTCTGAACGTCAGCTAAATGTGACAATCGCTGTAATCCGTCAATGCCATGCTGTGCATGTGGGCACAGCTGTCTGAACAGGACTGAGGTAAATGGGAGACTGTCACATGACCTGGAGATGGACTCCACATTCATTCTAAGACCAGGTGGAGGCCCACAGTGTGTCTCGCAGTCGTCTGGTCAGTGACTTGGTCTGCAATCCTCACATGATCACCTAGGGTTCTTTTGACGATCTAATGCAAAGTGTAAAGTGCAAGGTACAAGTAACATTTATGGGCGTGTCCAAATCCATTTAGCTATTTTGATAGTGGAAAAAACAGACTTTGCACCAGCGCAAGGTACAAAAAGGCTGTCCTAACTCTCTTAATTATTCAGAGGTAGGTTTTGGGCATACCATGCAATAAACCAATCAGAATGGCACGTCACCGCACCTTTAAAAGGCAGGGGTGCATGAGCCATGGCGGATTGCTATTATAATGGCGTGTTTACCTGGCAAACCAGATCAGTTTTCGGCCGAGGAAATGGATGTGCTTGTGCGTGAAATGAAAAGGTGGGAGCAAATCATTTACGGGAGCACCACTGTTCTACCTAAGCCTGTCGAGGTGAAGCAGGTGTGGGAATATGAATATGGAGAGAAATTTGTCTCAAAATGATTCATTTTGTGAGTTGTACTCTATAATAAAACATATATGTATTAAATAAAATAACAAAAACTGATTAGTGCACTTTGAGTGTGTGCCTGTGTCTGTAATGAGCGTCATGCACCCACACGTTTCTTAAACGCACCGCTTAAATATTGTTTAATAATACGCCACTGACTTTAGATGTGGTTTTTGTTGGTCAAAAGAGCAATGCCTTAAAAGAGCAACGTGCTGACAATGCACCCAGCTACACCTCATTTAAAAAAGACCACTCCTACGAGTGGGAAGCGCACGCAAAATCATTTATTTTGAAAACTTGCGCGCTTCGTGTGAAAATGAGGAATGTACTGGTACGAAACTAGCAAAACGACTTTGCGTCATGCTTTCCGCCGGTGCAAAATAGGGCCCCTAGTGTTTTTCATGTTTTCGTGAAATGACCTGTCTTCAGTCATACCATTGCTGCCACAGACTATTTTGAATGTGATGCTTTTTGAATGAAAGACAACAGGTTAGAAAAGTAGGTGGTTGCCTTGTTCCCTGTCAGAGGGTTTACTAGATCGTAACCTACTTTGTAATTATTTGTGTTTAGTTTTGTCTTTGAGAACGTTGGTCATAAGATGTTGCGGTCAAATCACGGTGAACCATGAACCGACAAACCATTCCCGTTTTTGTCTTTCATAATGATTCCCATGTTATAGCTTAATGTTCCCATGCTTGGCTTATTGCAAATAATAAAAATTGTCCTGTTTTACATAATAACAGAAACTATTTTTATTTAAGTAAAGTTTGTGTCCACATGCTCATAAAAATGACCTTATGGCAATGATATTTTCAATATTCCGATTCCATCATGTTTTAATAATCTAGCCCATTAAATCAGTGCACGGAGCTCTAATGTGAAGCATAAAATGTACTTGCAACCTTCAAGAGTGGTTCTATGACTGAGCAAATAAGCACGCAGGGAATAAAGTTTAAATCAAAAACTGTGTCTTGGATACGATAAATGCTACGGCAACTATAGTAACCCCTTAACCGTCTGACACAGTATCATTCTTGGCCAAACCAAAGACCTTTGCACCCCCTGAGTCAGTGTTCCCCTGTCTAAAAATAATAAATTCTGAAGCAACAGTACGTGATGAAGGAACTGAAAGCAGATGGTGTGTGACTGTGGGTCCTTCTGACATGGCAATGACAGGTGGCTTCTGCTATACTAGTGCTGTACCTAAGTGACATTTAAGCACCCCCCTCCCCCACCACTTTAAGTTGTGGAACATCTCAACGCTGTCCGTGGAGTTGAGAACCCCACCGCGCTGTTTGGAGAAAACACAGCGGGGAACTGACTGTCCTAGGTACGCCAGGGAGAGTGTTTGTTTTTAATTTCCCACGGTAATTCCCTTGATGCTTTTATGTGTCTTGAAAGACATCACTTGGCTGAGTACAGTCAGTATTCGGCAAAGCTATCTAAACCAACCCCACAGCTTTTAAACAGATGTGAGCTTAAGAACCCTTTAAGATCAGGTGATAATTTGTAGATATGCAGTTGTTTCAGATGCAAGCGCTTAACAGATACATGGTGTCCTCGTGGACATTTGTCTCCCATTAGATGGGCTTGGAATTCCACTCAACTCCTGGTAGCAGCATTCTTTGAAATGCACTGTCTGTTTTTCTGATTGACCTCTTAAGGATTTACTTGGGTCGCGTGCGTTGCATGATCAATCACAAAAGCTGGCAGTACCACACGGAGTAAATGCAAGACTTTGTGTTTACACATCACGGAGACCTTGTTTCAGCAAACGCTAGCCCCACATTTCTACAGTATCCCATATTGTTCAGGTACATCTCTTCAATAATAGTATACATTGATCATAATACCACACATATATACATATTCCTTGCATGAAATAAAATACCGTATTCCATTATTTACTAACAATGATCCTCCACAGAAACACGAATAGCTGGAGAAAGATAAAATGGCTGAAAAGAATCCAGAGATCTTGATGCCTTGAAAGAAACCACTTCCAAGCTGCTTTAAATATATGAAGCCCGTCGAGGGTTGTCAGTTATAAAACAGAGCTTTGTTAATTAGAAGCTGCTTCAAGTAAACATGTTTATTCGTCCTACTTTTTATAAGCCAAGTTAAGGATTTCTCAAAGTAAACAGGGAGTGTCTTGAGAATGGAAAAGTCAGCAGAATTTAACACCATCTCCAAACACACAGGCCTATAGCTGTTAGATTGCTATAGTACATCAAGCCTTTCTTGGAGTCCCGTCATGTCATACTGCCTGTAATTTGGAAGCACATGACTCAGCATAAAGAGGTACGGGAAATATCTTTAAAACCTTTTCCACATCTGAAAAAAGATCTCTGAGAGAGAAGTCATTCACTGTGTTTAACCCTTTCAGGACTGCAAGCATGGTAGACCACTGGGGCCATTTTAAAAGGATGGGACAAATGTGTCAACTGCTCCTCAAAGGGTTAATCACATTTGTTGCCAGCACTGACCCTCGTTAGAAGACACCCAAAGGTATATTTATATCTGTCTTTTCATTATAGACTACAGTGTAAAAGATATTATTTTAATGCATGTAGTGTTTTTTTTTTTGTATAGGCCAATATATGCATATTGATAAATATTGATGGCCTTTACTGCAGAAGCCCAATTTGCAGTGTTAATATATGGGGTTGTTATGGATTTTAAAAGAAGTCCACATTCTGACTCCCTCTCTTTTGCATTTAATATTTCAGCAAGTCAGTTACAGACACCAGTTTGGAATTTGTACAAATTCATTTCCTTTCAAGCTCCACATTAGGACTTATTATTACAACTCCAGCACGACGAAACATTTTTCCCCGAGCTGCGATGCGGTTTCTCTATCCATCTGGGTTCCGTCAAGGGTGGGCTGTCCGGCTAAAGCGCCCCCGCTTGGCCGAGGCCAGCCCCTCGGTGTGGAAGACCATAAGTCTCACCATAGGTCACCGGAGCTCAGAGCATTTTGCTCAATGAGCCAGATGTAAACAACCACTAAAAGTAATATAGGGCTGGGTGGTATTGGCTGTGTTGTGCTTGGCTATGCACGCTTTAGCTGACTTTCATTTAGTGTTTAAAATGGCTTTGTAGCCTCAGCATGGATTCTACTTAATCTCCAATCAGAAACAGGCAGGATCCTTTGGGTACAAAATCCCATACCTCCCACATTATTGAAATATAATTCAGCCAAGTAAAGTACAGTCTCAGAAGGCTTGTTACAGAAACGAGGACAAACATCGAGTGACATGGCTAAAGCGTATTAGAGTATACGTATGAAAACTACAGATGTAAAATAAATATTTTTTATTCTGTTATTGGCTTTTACATGTATAAACCATACAGTTTGTTACAGTTATCAAAAGTGGAAAATACTGGCGTTACATAAGTAACAAATGTAAAAATAAGTAATTCATCTTACTTTCCCTGAAAGTAAGAACATTATTTTCAGCATATGAAAATATCCATAAAAACACAGCTTAAGTCGTTTTAAGTTATTCAACAGTACAAATGTATAAACCGTACACTTTCTGTAAAGACAAAAGCAAAACACAGAAAACACGTCCCTGTAGGACTCTCGCTTAAGAAGAACTGTACATGACTCCTTAGTCTCTGTGGAATTCCGTTGCTCATTATTGAAGTGCGAGCACTGACTTCCCTTTATAGCTGGTCGACAAGAAACACCAACCAGTTGACAGTGGCAAAAAGCATTTGCCAAGTGCTCTACTCAAAGGAAATAACGTGGGTGGAGAGGCGGAGGGGAGGTGAAGGTTGAGCGATTTCTTGCTTTCAAGCAAATACTCAAATGTCTGTAAGGCAGTGATTAGTTAATCTGACCTCATGGCCAGTCCTCTGAGTGGAAACATGCTGCACTGCACTAGCGGCTATGGGAAGGGCAAGTTGAAAATGCCGGCCAACTGGCGTGCTTGTTTTTGTGGTGCGGGCTGGATGCGGTGTTTCAGGTGTGGCTAAAACCCAAAGCCTCCTCTTGAAAGCATAATGTGAAGCAGCCGGCATTTGTTGTGCAAAATGTCGAGAATCTTTATCTAAATTTAAAATTGATCCTTTGTTTTTCCTTCAAGAAAATTGATGCACACACAATACATACACTTAACAAAAGCTGAATTTTAATCACTCTAAATAAACTAAAGCAAAATTAAGTAAGCTCCCGAGCCGAGGTGCCATGGCCGTTTGTTTCTTGTTCAAGCGTTGACGCGTGTGGATACGGAATGGGAGGACTTCGAGCGGACAGCATTTATTGTGAGCGCGTTTGCCGAGGTGAATGTTTCGAAGATCCAGGTGCCCGTCAAGTTCAGATTTAACTTCTGCCTTACTGCATTTAAGATCGTCGGACCGGGAAAGGAAGGGGAAAATATCTACTGCAAATCCAATGTTCTTTGCTCATTATTATTATTATATCGTGTTTTAATGAAACAGTACAAAATGATCAGCTAATATAAATAGCCTCAGACATATTGCTCGGCTTCCCCTTCGTTCAGAATGGTCACCGAGCCATCCCCGCTGTTCATCTCGATGTCTTTCTCAGCTGCATTTTCCGGAAGCGAAGCGAGATCCTTGAAGACGTCAACATAGTGACCAAATCCAGGCCCCCAGTTCAACAGATTGTCCCAGTTGAAGGCTCCGGTCGACTGGCCCAACTTGTGTGGCAGAGTGTAATGGTCAGTTAAGGGCCCCTGAGGGTTGGGCCCCCCCTCAGCCCGACGGCTGGAGTACCGCCGTTGCTTGAGCCGGCCGCCATATTCTTCGTCGTCGGCGTCCGACTCGTTGACCTGCGAGAGCTTGGGCACGCGGGAGCCGTAAGCAGCTGGCTTCTCCCTGTCGTACTCCATCTCGGAGCAGGTGAAGGAGTCATGTGAATCACTCTCAGAGGACGACTCCGGGGCGGGGATCCCGTCGGCGGGGTTCCGCACTCGCGAGAGGGGCCTCCGACAGTCCTCCTCAGAGGAGGATCGTCCGTGATCGGCACTGCAGATGCTTGGGTTCCGAGGCCGAGGAGTGTTGAGGCGCTCCACCTCCTCGATCGACAGCCCGACTGGAGGCCCCGTCTCCAAGGGGACCTGCTCAATGGGCTGCTTGAGGCGGCTGCCTGGCCTAGAGCCGTGGCCTGCCATCGTCTGGGGGCTTTTGCTCCTGCGCCCCAGGCGGGTGGCATAGTTGAACATGCCAGGTTGGCATTGTTCACCATGCAGGTCCAGAGGGCTGCCTTCTCTCCGTGCAAGACTAAGCTCTCGAGCGGGGCTGTTGCGGTAGAAGGCTGAGGGCTTGGTGAAGGGGGCTGGACTGTGGCGAGAGAGAGGGTTGGGGGTGGGGCATGTGGAATGGCTCAGAGGGGTGGCACGCAGCCCCTGGGCGTAACTAGGCTGATAGGTGTAGCTGCTGGACCCCAGCGGCAGAGGAGACTGTCTGGCAAACCCCAGCGGGCTATGCCTTTGAATGGAGAACTTAGGCGTGTGGCTGCGGAACTGCTTGTAATGCTGGATGATGTCCGCGTCAGAGGGCGCGATGCTGCTGGCGTTGTCGATATCATAGTGCTCGATGTCGGCATCGGGGCCGACGCAGGGAGCGCAGGGAGCACTGGGCACTGTTTCGGCACCGTGTGGGAGATCGGTCTCGTCGTAGATCAGGTACGGGTTCTCCCTCTCAATGATGTCGGGTTTGGGGTTTCCTTCGGGCTGCTTCCGCACCGCCATGTCATCGCCGTATGGCGGGATGTTGTCGGGGTCGTCAAAGGCTACGTTCTCGCTGCCCTTCTTCTTCTTCTTCTTCTTCTCCTTCGGCTTTTTCTCCTCCTTTGGCACTTTAGTCCGCTGGCCCTTGCAGTGGTTACAGAGAATGAGGCTGAGCACCACCAGAGCCAACGCCGTGGCACAGCTGCCCACGATGGCTGGAACGGCCCAGATGGGCAGGGATGGCCCCTCGGGGGGAGTGTGGATGCACACAGAGCCCCCGTTGCTGGCCATCCTGCAACTGGATCCTTGGGGACAACGCACCTCCAGGCAAGCCACCAGGGTCTCGCAAGTCTTCCCAGTGTAGGACTCCGTGCAGGAACAGGTGAATCCGGAGCGGCCGCCCGGCTCACAGCTGCCCCCGTTCTGACAGGGGCTGGAGGCGCAGTCGCCGGGGGGCACGCACTGGTAGTCGTACCACTGATTGACACATAGCAGGCCATCCCAGCAGGGGCTGCTGGCACACACGTCGGGCCCCCTGCACCCGACCTTGACGGACGGGTGGCTCTTGGAGACGGTGACGATGTCATGCTCTCCACTGAAGGGCAGGTACTCCCCGTTGTATTTAACGTAGGCGAAGCAGCCATTGAAACCTGAATAAACGGAAAGAGAGGAATGGCTCACGTCAAAAACTACTTAATTCTTTTGTCCATCTGAAGATTTTCCATACGCACCAATCCAGCCCAGTGCAGATTAAAAGCAAGGTCCAGATATTCACTGATCACATGTCAAAGGAAACTCAATCTCTGGTTCACCTCACCTAATAGCTGTTGAGCCATACAAAGTAACACACATTTTGAAATTCCCATTTCAAGGAGATTGGCTATCCGATAAAATGAGTGCAGCTCTGCCTCGGGATAAGAGCTAGGCATCAATAAGGCTGATTCTTTGAGGTCTGATTTTGAGATTCTTAGTGTATGCAACTGGCAACTTGTTATTGACAAATATGTCCATAGAAACCTGTCAGGCTGTAATTCAGATGATATTGACGAGTTTGCTTCCCGAGAAGGAAGACTCTAACCCACCGGCGATGAATTTGTGATACTTTTATGGCCTGAAATGAAAATGGCGAACCCACCAGTGGCCGACTTCTGCCGGCTGGGCCCGGGAGGGACCCCCCCGAGCGATAGCGTCAGGACATCAATGCCCCCGAAGTCCTGGGTGGGATGAAGGATCTCCTTGAGCTGCGAGCCGTCGGCTCGGAGGGAGGTGGCCGTCCCGTTCCGCTGGAGCAGCAGTGTGTGCCACTGGCCGTCGGCGAACGTCAGCTCTCCCAGGCTCCTCTCCACCTTTCCTCCCACGCCGGCGTCGGAGATGTAGTGGAGGTTTCCGTTCCTTAGCTTTGAGGGTTATGGGGGGGGGGGTTGCATCAGTGTGCTGCATTCTACACCCATATGCTTCACCCATCCAAAGGAACACCTTCAGTCACAGACACTTCATGCCACTTCCCTTACTTATGTTAGAGTGCGTCAAGTAGTGTTTTTTTGGAAACAGTATATTACATTAATACAGAGTATGACTTTTATTCATAGAATGGAAAATAATTTTAATTTCAGGCCCCGTATATTTTCAAATATAGGGTCACCTAGAAGATTCCTTAATTGTTCACAAATTTTGTTGCATGTAAAAATGATAGCAAAAAGATTACGGGCAAACTTTCCTCTACATTGAGATGTAAGCGGTAAGAGGTGCGTTGAATACCTCAAATTGATATTGAAAACACATGAGTATAAAAATACTGTGAAATAATTGTGGGAACAGCTGGGGCGAGAGGCTTCTTTAAGCTTTCCAGAAAAGATGGCAAGGAAAAAAGCCTGACCAAGTCTGGAAGGAAATCTGGAAAACAAATTCTTGTTTCACGTCTTGTCGTGATGTTTATTGACGAAGACATTGGATATGGCTCTTCACGTCGCAACAGTAGTGGTGTTTCTGGAGGTGGGTCAAATCCGGAAAACAAAACCAAAGAGGGCCTTTGTGGCCCAGGAAAAGTGACCGGGGGAACAGTTAAGGAGATGAATGACTTCTCAGACCCTGGATGCACGCCCAGTATCCGTCAAGCCCATGGTGCCGTGAAACAAGAGTGCTGAGTACGGGTGAAGGAGCCATACGCTGGGCTCCGGCTCTCACCTTCACCGTGGTGTAGTTGCTGCTCTCCTGGATATGGAGCAGGATGCCGCTCTTGCTGCGAGTGCGGAAGCGAACTTCCAGGCTGCTGGGAGCCGGTGGGTCGCGGGTGGCCCCCTGCCTGCCCAGCAGGAGGTCACGCCTCCAGCCCGGATTCATGGCATAGTCCAGGCGCCCACTTCCATCCAGGGACAGGGCCGTGTCCACAGTTGCATCTGTTTTGGAAATGGCACAGAAGTCAGCAGAGCCAGGTACTCACTCTGGGCAGGGTGCTGTGCTGCAAGGCACCACGGCTGTGGTAACCCTTGTTAATTGTCATGTGATGCGCCGTCGAGGGACTTACATTTCTCACAGAGCTTCCCACTGAATCCCTCTGCGCAGCGACACTGTTGCCAGGACCAGTGGTCCACACATGTACCTCCGTGTCGGCAGGGACTTGCAGTGCAGGCTCCTTCCAGCCTGGGGCATCTAAGGGGAGACAGACCACACCATTTCAGGCCATTCCCATGAACGGAGGCAGCCTACTTTTTGATTCATGAATATACTTGGTAGCCTTCAGACTCCGCCTCCTCTCCAAACCTCTGACCAGAACTACGGTTAGAAGATAGATGGATGGATATATGAACATTGGCTGTAAATTTACATTGTAGATCCCTTTTACCATGTTTTTCATACTTTCTCTGAATACAATGACCTCATTCTGGAGTCAAAAGGAGGACTCCACAGCTTTTCTAGGACTTAGCAAAATACACAGCACGTCTCGAATTTAAATGACCGTCCCAATGCACCGTGGGACCTGCCATGGGGGGGGGGGGGGCAGCAGACCTGTCCAGGATCCCGTGGGACACTAGGGCTCGGCTTGGCTCCAGGGGCCGACCGTTGACAGCAAACTCCATGATGCAACCCACGAAGTCGTGGGTGGTGACCTGACGGGGGCGCCGAAGGATGGGCTCAATTGACCTGACTCCCCCCACTGAGAAGCGGTTAGGCTGCACGTCCAGGGTCCTGCCAAGGCACAGAAGGGCCACCGGGGGTCAGCGCCTCCCACAACAGCATGGCCCACTGACCACCACCCCTCTGCAAATAAACTGCAGCGGGCCTGACATTCATTCCGGGACCCCCACGCCCCAGTCAACCTACATGCTTGGGATAGCCGCCTCTTAGAGCGTAGCTATTTCACGCACCCTAGTGACAGAGATCAGAGTTCCTCTCAGTCTTGTCACTCACCAGTCTGCGTGAACGCCAACGCTGCTGACGGCGCAGTAGCCGGGCTCCTGGTCCTCAGCACAGAGGTCCACAGTCAGAGAAGCTGCCTGGACGGTATCAAAGACATCAAAGGCACAGTCAGATTCCCTGCAACGCTATAACCGAGGTGCGGTGACCTCTAAGCCAATACAGGGTCACTCAGTGCCTGACTGATGATTGCATATTATCAATTAAATTAATTTAGTTTATTATGTAATTGATGTTGAGGATCGACAGATGGGGTGTGAAAAGGAACAAATACTGAGGGTAGGGGTGACTTTGAGTTCAGAGGTCTGAATGGCAGCTGAAAGTTATTTTCCATTAAAACACAATAACAGCACATATCCATGTGCACCTCAATTCTAAAACTCCTGTCTTTCCAAGGTTTCACCTTCTCAGTCACCATGTGTCGGATGTAAACTCAGGCTGTTTCGCCAAAACCTCGCAAAACATGTCGCTGGGATTCTGCTGACATGTAATACATCATTTTCAAGTAAAACACTGGAGCAGCAGCAGACGTAATGGAATGGGCAGAAGTATCTGGAAGAGCAGTCAAAAACGCAAGACTGCTTTGAGGATTTTTTTTTTTATCAATATATCAATGACAGATTCTAAATAAAGCTGCATCACTCTGGTAAGAATGAAAAAGTTCGACCTTGTTCTAAAAATGGGATCGGAGGACAACATACTGTCAAGAAAAAGGTTGAATTAGGTCATTACCTATGCTGTGCAATAATTAAGACTTCACAGTTTTAGTTATATAAAACTTTAGCTGTTTTTTTCTGATAAGAAATAAAATTAAAAAAAAAAAAAAACAGTTATCACAAAGGAGTGTTTGGTAATCTAGCAGCCAGCTGGAGATTGATGACGAAATTTGCAATCGGCGTTATTTCAAAGACCATGTGATCCTCTTATTGCTGATAAGAAGTCATTGATAACAGAAGCTTCAAATACCAAATTATCCAAAATGGTAACACACGCCTCCTTCCTTAGCATGGTAGCGTTCACCGCTACCGTCCCACACACCAAAAAAGTGACACATCAATGCACAGCGCTACACGCCGTCAATTCCATGTGACTTTAGCTAAGGAACAGCTAAGGACAGACCCGAAGATGCGATTCGGGGCAAAAACAACGGAATAAACACGGCATTATTGAAGGATATACTGTAGAACTCCCAAGTGCATGGGGAAAATGCCAGCTCCTACGGCGAAACCTCCGATTTTCTGTATAAAAGTTTTGTTCAGAAATAAAGCATCCAGTGTCGAGGAAGTACGGTGATGAGGAAGATGGTGTCAAACTGCCACCCGCAAGAGGCCTACAGGGTACTCCTGTCTTTCACTGGAGCAACAGTTATATAAAGGAGCAACAGGCGCGAGGACGGCCCCCAGAGCTAAAGACCTCTGCAGTTCCTCCCCAGCTGATGTCAAATGGCCTTTGCAGTCATCTAACATGGGCCGCATCTTTCCCTTTAGCGCCTAGCCAGGCAGCAGCATAAACACTCGGACTGATAGCGATATCGGGAAAGCTTTTTGCAACGAGACGTGACCCCCCATCAGGGCCGGGGAGACGTGCTTTCAGCAACAGCTGGGAGATCTAGGAACATGACTATGGGAGAGCAATGCCGGGGGGAGGCACCCAGCTCTGGAGATGTGGGATTATTAAACAAATAAACCTCCTTGTGGCTTATACTGTTTTCATGTTAAGCCAAATGAAAATGCTGAACCAATAAAGTTATCAACGCAGAAGTAGATTTGGGTACAGCATGCTTGATAACAGCCGTGAAAAGGCGGAGTGCTGTTCTGTGCAGTCACCACAGCCTTTCCATTTGGTTTAACACATCCCTCAATCTAATGTTCCAACTGCTTATCCAGAGCAGGACTGTGCTGATCTTCAGTTTAGAAAGTCCATAAATTCTGAGACGCAAATCTGAAAATCAAAAATGTCACAAGCCAGGCAACGTGTTGTAATTTAGTATTTGGTTTTTGGTATGTTCTGTTTTTTTTTTTCCTTCTTTTACAAGGCCCACAGCTTCTCTAGTAATTCCATACAATCTCAGGGAAGCAGAGCACACACGTGCATGGGTTTAGCATCTTCTGAAAGATCAGGCTGGAACACTGAAAGTAGGACCGTCAAACAAGTGGCCAGTCTTTTGCCGAAAGCAGTGGACAGTTGGCTTTAAGGAGCCCGTGGGGCTGGACACTACAGCAAGGTACCACTTGCTAATGCTTTAATTTGACCTCTTTGGCTAAGTTTGGCATTGTCATTTCGCAGAGACAGCCTAATAATACCTGTGGTGTGGTGGGGGGCCAAATCTCAGCCAGGCCTCACTATGGGTCATGTACCTATCTGGAGTGTCATTCTCCACCTCAAAGTTGACAGTTTAACCATTTTACCAGTTGCCTACCAAATCCCCCGGCACCGTGGGGGATGACAGATTTGGAGTCCTACAGGGGACTCGCACTATAAAACTTTTGACAAGGTTTTTTTTTTTTTCTCCTCCCAGCTTGCTCAGAGGAAAACGTGAGGAATCTGGTCGAAGGAAGGACCTGGAACATTTCAAGCGTTTTAACGCAAATCAAAACAGCCCAAGTTTTCAAACATAATTATAAACTATGAAAGCCACAAGCAAAACTACCAGTGTGGGCAATTTAATAACTAGTTTAGGGCTTCAAGCTTCGTTCCAATGAAGTAGGGCATGACTCTGAATGTTGCTTCCAGAAATAAAAAAAAAAAAATCATAAGCATTTCAAAGGACCCGGTGGGACTACTAGTGAAGATGACAGAACAGAAGACACGTTCTTAGCATGTCTGCCTGTACAATGCGAAACCTAGAAAATCCTGTTTAACCTCTCATAGATTTCATGCTAGCAGAGGAACTTCGCAATTGTTATGGATCTGTAACAGTGTTGTCCTGATTGTTAAACTGAAAATTAACAAGATACACAGCTCACCATTCCAGCTCTTCTTGCAATGACTGTGTGGAACTGTCCATCTGAAACTCTTATAGTGGTCACCAGTTTATAGGTACCACTGCCCAAGTTGAAGGAGAACTGCATTTGCCCTTCAATGATCTCCAGGGCCAGAAACTCTGCTCTTTCTCCAGTCTGGTTGTCATGGTTGTACAGGAGAAGAGCGTTGTTCTTGATGGTGGCAAACTTGATGTAGATGTAGTTGTTATTAGGATCCAGACTGGGAAACTCCATGTATGACAGCTCCTCAAAGCCATAGCTGTTCAGTTCACAGTGTTTTCCAAAGACACCTAGAAAGAAGCACATACTCTTGTAGAAATATTATTTTGTATAGAGAAATGATCATCTTAATAAATGAGAAGACATTCTATCACACCGGTTTCTTACGTGATTTGATGATATTTTGACGTTTGTGTATACTGGGCAACATTTCTGTCAACTTCAAGCAATTTAATGATCATAAGATAATCAATTATTTATATAGTGCTTTTAATGCACAGTAGGAATAAATTAATAAAATATGAATGTAGGTTGGTGATCGATGCTAAATATATGAACTCACATTCAGTCTAAAAACACTGAACACGCACCTGGCATTCAGCACTCCTTCAGATGGGACAAAAGAGGCTTCAAAATCTCTGTTGGGTGGGTCTATCCTCAACTAACCACTTAATGCTGGTGCTAAATGAGGCTTCTAAACCTGTGGTTTGAGGTTTCAAAGCCTCATTTTCACAATCACTATTTACAATACAACAGATGCCCAAACAGCGCCCTGCTGCATTTTAATGCTAGTTTGGGGTCAGTGACTGAATCTGTCCTTTCAGCACACAAATCCACATGGCTGTGTTCCAGGGTCACTTCAGAGTAACTGCCATTGACACTAATAAGATAAGAAGGGCTGTCTGACTTGAGTCAGCTCTAGCAGATTAGGCCCCTATTCACTTACCGAATGGGCAGTGGCAGTAATATCCATCCAGGCTGTTCTGACAGGAGCCGCCATTAAAACAAGGATTACACTCACAGTAATTGATGGCAGACTCACACGTTTTGCCTGGGTTCACAAGACAACATATGGAAAAATGGATGAAGCAGACTTATGAGGAAAAAGAAACAATGCAGCACAGAGCAGGTCTCGAAAATCCATCGGGGCACTCATCCTTACATTCTATCACTGGCTTTTCAATGTTTTAACGTCATAGAAATCTAAATCTTTCACCTCGTGAAATGGAGCAAATTCATAGGTAATATAAAACATGTATAAACATGTAATGTAAGCACATCCTTGGCACGATTACAGATTAGATAAAAGATGTCTTTAACTGGATGTAGGAGACCCATAAAAGTAGTCTGTGTGATGAAAACAGAAATGGGTATTTAAAGAATAACAGACAACTCCCTTTGATACGATAGGGAGAGATGATACATGGCATGCCCAGATGGGAACACGAGATCAGCGCCTGCCTTGGTTTATTTGAACAGCAGAGCAGCATTTTAGCTCCGATTTCTACTGCATAAAACAAATAACCTAATGGCGGCACATTCCTCCATCGGAACCAAGCTGGCAAAATGGGAAATGAGGAGTTCACTGAAAGGGCGCACAAACTACTGCATGACGAAAGATGTATCTCAAGAGTAGGACTGCATGTCTTCAGGGAGAAAGGAACCTGTTGTGGGCGCCTGTAAGGATCGTGATAATGAAGAACGATGACTCAAAGGCTCCTCGCTGAGGGGAGAGGTATGTGGGGGACCATTTTGAAATGTCCTCAAAACATATATGAACTGCACCTGACTAAACAAGATTACTCCAATATTGTCATTATTCCAAATCCATCTCTACTGCCTCACTATAAAATAACATCAGCATTAATCAATTCTGCCCAGTGCATAATAAACATATGTGATTTTAAAATGAATGCAGGACAAAGCAGTGGACTATTTATTTACTTATTAACTTTCTGTTAAGTAATGCAGATGTTTAAAAACATGAAATGTCACCAAATTCAATCACGGAAGGCAGGATTCCTATTCCTCCACAGACACAGAGCTCTAAGACATATTAGGCTGGTGAACCATCCAAATGGTCCATTTTGCATCATCTCTCATATTAAAACAAATACGAGAAGCTGATTTGTACTACAGCTGATACCCCCCAATACATCATCCTTTCTGGCATTCTAACCGGGTTTCTGAGGTTAAACCTCAGCTGCAATCATCTGTGAGCAAATATTTCTGTTGGAGAGGAGATTCGTGTATGAATAACGTACGTGTTTCTAGCAGCTGTGTCTGCGTGTCCTGCAAAGCCCACCTCAGCACCGGCGAGCCGTACCTGTGAATCCGGACTTGCAGAGACAGTTGAAGCCGCCGGGGAAGTTGTGGCAGAGTGCTCCATTCTTGCAAGGGTTCGATAGGCACTCATTGACATCCCGCTCACAGGCCATCCCGGTGAAGCCCTCGGGGCAGGTGCAGGAGAAGCCACCCACCAGGTTATGGCAAGTGCCACCGTTGTGGCAGGGAGCCGGCAGGCACTCGTCGATGTCCGCCTCGCACAAGACTCCCGTGTAGCCTGGCAGACAGCTGCAGGCATATGGCTGAAGAGGCCGGTTGGAGACCAGGATGATGGGCATGCTCTCCTCTGTCTTCACCTCGAGCCCTACGGCGAGACGCCTCCTGCAATTTCCCCCATTCTGACAAGGGTTCTGGGTGCAGGGGTCGTGGTCCACCGCATCGATCCGTGCTCCGCTTTGTCGATGGAGGATGTCCTTGATGCTCTCAAAAAAGGTGGCGACCCCACTGGGGTTCACATACTGTCCATGGCCTCGCCTGACGGCAGCCATGAGGAAGGTTTGGTTGTTCATCTCGAAAGCGCCGTACAACTGCACGCTGGTGCCAAGTCCAGCCAGCTGTGAATTAGCAATTCGAAGGAAGCTCAAGTAGTGGTTGGTGAGGAAGTCCCTCACACCCTGGACGTGCAGGCCGATCAGGATACTGTTGTCTATGGTGACATTGGTGAAGGCCATGAAGAAAACTCGGATCTTGCTGTCGACGGCACCGTGGACTCCGTCGTTGCTGCGCACGGAAAAGTCGAACGTGCCATCTGTGGAGCGGGCGTGAGCATTGAGATCACAGCTTCCTGGGGTGATGCTGAAGAGGCTGGGCACGGCTGATGTGAGGGAGCAGCGGAATGTGTCCCGCACATCCGGATCCTGGGGTCTCACGCTGCCCAGAGGCCCACCGGTGAAGAGGGTTCCAAAGTAGTGGACATAGATCTCCACCGATCGGGGCTCAGAGGGATTGTCATTTTGATCATTGATCTGAATGTGGACCGTTCCTGTGGAAGACATCTGTGGAACACCCGAGTCTCGTATTACCACGTTGAGGTAAAAGTCACTAATCTGCTCCCTGTCGATTTCCCTGCTGGTTGTCAGTGCTCCAGAAGGACTGAGACTGAAGTAACTGGTGGCAGAGTTTCCACTGTGCAGACTGTATGTGAAGGGCCCCTGGTTGGGGGGTAAATCTGGGTCAGTGGAGCTCAAGGTCATGATGGGTGTCCCTGCACGCTGGTTTTCCATCACCTCACCCCTAGTCGTCACCAGGGTGGGACCGTTGTCATTGATGTCTTCTAAGGTCACGATCAGAGTGGCACTTCCAGTGGCGGATGGTGACCCTGTATCAACTGCCAGCAGGGTCAGATTGTAAACAGGCGTGGACTCCCTGTCGAGCTCAGCGGCTACTGAAACCTGACCCGTCTGAGGATTAATTGTGAAGGCATTCTTCTTGTTATCGCCCGCTATGGAATAAGAGAACCTGCTCCAGCTGGGGAGAGAGTCGGCGTCTTCGGCACTGACAAAGGTTACCAGGCTGCCAGGCAGAAGGCCCTCGCTTACCTGCACGTCATACAGCTCCATAGAGAAGATGGGGGGGTCATTAGCATCCAGAATAGTAATGTTCACAAAGACCTCATCAATATCGGCACCCCTAATGCTCCCAGCATTCTTGGCTAACACCCTCAGCGAGATCTTCTCTTCTTTTTCTCGGTCCAGTGGGCCCGTTACATATACCTGTCCCGTTTTCTTATTGATGCCAAAGCCTTTCCGTTTGCATCTCCCAAAAATCAGATAATTGACCTCCCCATCCACCCCAAGGTCACGGTCACTTGCAAATACCTCCCCCACCACTGTGCCCTTGGGGACCGCCTCAGAGACTTCAAAGTAGTATTGCTTGGAGACAAATCGGGGCACGTACTCGTTGGCTCCGACCAGCTGGATGTTGACATTCGCAAAACTGCAACGCTCCTCATCAGGGACATTAAAGGCCTTGACTGTCAAATGGTAAGCCTGCTTTGCCTCATAATCCAGGAAGCCCTGTGTGGTAATAATGCCCGTGTTGGGGTCGATAACGAACAGGTCGCTGTCTGAGGACTGGATCGCGTACGCTATGACGGCATTTGGCCCCGAATCTCTGTCAGTCGCACTCATCTGCACCACGACGGTGCCACTGGGGACGTTCTCCTGCACTTTTGGAAAATACTCATCTGGCTGGAAGATGGGAGGGTTATCGTTTATGTCAGTCACGTGGATTGTGATGGTGATGTAGCCGGTCTTTGCAATCCAGCCTCCGTCTGTGGCTGTGACTCTGAGTTCATGAGTTTGTTTTTCTTCGTAGTCTAACGAGTGGGCCAGAGTCAAGGCCCCCGATTTACTGCTGAGAGCAAAGAGGCCTGCCTCATTGCCTGAAACGATGCTGTATGTAATGAAGCCGTTTGTCTCCCTGTCTTTATCCCTTGCTGATAAGGTTCTAATAGCTGTACCTACACTTAGGCTCTCTGGTACTGTGGCAGTGATGTGGCTCTGGGAGAATTCTGGCGTGTGGTGGTTCTCCTCTGTGACTGCAACCCGCACTGTGGTTTTTGATGAGAGTGGGAGATTCCCTTTGTCTTTTGCAGTAATTTCAACGAGGAAAACCCTATTCGTGTCCGAGGTTAGCGCGGTGGCCACAGTCAACCACCCAGACTGCTTATCCAGGCGAAACCTGCTCGAGCTGTTTCCACCTGATATGAAGTATTCAACTTCAGAGTTCAGCCCAAAATCTTTCTGGTCAGTGGCCACAACCTGAATAAGCTTAGTAGCCACTTTGACACTTTTCGTGACCGGGGTGAAGTAGGCAGAGGATTCAAATTGCGGTGGATTATCATTGCTGTCCACTATGTTTACAATAACGGTGGTTTCACTCATGAGGGGTTTTGACCCTCTGTCACATGCCGTGACTATGAAACTGTGACGGTTGATGTTCGTATTACTCTGCCCGCTGGAGTTTTGATACCTTAGCTGCTGCTTGGTGAAGATTTCACCCGAGGTCGAGTTGATTCGGAAGAATTCTGACTGCGACCTTATGAAGTAAAATATCTGGCCATTGAAGCCCTCATCTGGGTCTGCCGCAGAGACTCGAGTGACGATGGAGCCAATTTCGGTGAGCTCGGGATAGTCAAGGTAATAAGAAGGCCGACTGAAGCGGGGAGCATTATCGTTCACATCTGTTACGAATATCGTCACGTCCGTGCTGACGGTCCAGCCTGAATCATGGGCAGAGACTTTAACAATGTAACGGTCTGTATCTTCTCTGTTAAGGGGTCTACTGATTGTTATATCCCCCGTGTCTGGGTTTATTGTGAAGGGAAGACTTGTGTCTGTGATAGAGTAGTGACTTATAGCATTTGTGCCAGCGTCCTCATCGGAGGTGGTGACCTGCGTCACAATGAAGCCTATGGGGGCATTCTCAGCCACGGTGGCGCTGAATATCTGGGAGAATCTTGGGGCGTTGTCATTCACATCCAAAACACCAATCAGAACTCTCACAGATGTGCTTTTCGGTGGAATACCGCGGTCTGTTGCTTTGACTCTAAGTTCGTACCTCGCAACTTTCTCTCTGTCAAGAGGCCTCGTGGTGCGAATCTCGCCGGTCGCCCGGTTAATGCTGAAGCTGCTGTCCTTGTTCCCGTCGATAATGGCATACTCCAGTTGCCCGTTGGGCCCACTATCTTGATCGACAGCCGACACCACAAGCACCCTCTGTGCTGAGAGGTTTTCTAAGATATCGGCCTGGAATGGTTCCCGTTCGAAAACAGGATGGTTGTCGTTGACATCCAGGACATTTACTTCCACGACTTTGTAGGACGAATAGGGAGGAAAGCCTTGGTCTCTGGCTTCGATCCAAAGCACATACTTCTGTATATTTTCGAAATCAAGACTCTTCCTGATGAAAAGCTCTCCAGTTTGCTGGTCCACGTGAAATGCGCCATCGAGATTTCCACTGGCGATGTAAAATGATAACAGCCCCCCTCTGGGAGAGGAACCGGAAACCGTGGTCACCAGAGTGTCTGTGGCTTGACTTTCTGGGAAGGTGAAACTAGTCTGATCCACCCTGATGACTGGGAAGTCTGCCCCAGTCACAAATCTGACAGTCACGGTCGTGGCGTCGGTTTTTGGGGTCGCCCCACCGTCCTTCACACGAACGGCGAGGGTCACCTCTGAGGTGCCCGTTAGCTTCTCACTGGCCGTGATGGCCCCTCTCAATGGGTCGATCTTGAATTTTTCTGAGTTCCTGCCCGTTAAGGAGTAGTGGAGTTGAGCATTGTGTCCTGCATCCTCGTCCGTCACGGTAACCGCGAAGACCAGAGATCCTGCGTATATGAAAACCGTTGCGGATCGTCATTACATACCACCTGCATTCTGTGTGAGCTATCAATACGAAACTATAAAATGCAAAGTAAATCATTTTAATTAATAAATATTTGGATTATATTTATAGTATCTTTAGGCCATTCGCAAACGTGAAATATGTTACAATTAATTACTTAATGTGGATTGTCCATATAAGTCCCCTCTTCCATAAATCAATTGTCAGCACATAGTGAAAAAATTTAAAAACATGTTGCTAATTGGCAGTCTTTAGTAAATAAATGAAGATAATAAGTAATGTAAGTTATCTAAATCTAAACTTCTGCAAAGGTAGGTACTCTTTTGCTGTAATTTCACAGAATTCATTTTGACCGTCTTTCATAAAGTAATGTCCCAAAGTGAGTTGTCTCTTTGTCTCCATTTTACTAAAGTTAGATTACATGATGTCTAGATCCAGTACTGCATCTGGGGTAACCCATAAAAGGCAAGACATCAACCATGAATGAACTCAGGCATCACGTTAACATTAGTGAATGTGAAATGCTGGGGCCTTCACCTACCTGCTGAGGTAGAGGCTGGGACGTGGGTGACATAGGGGTGGTGGTGGAAGCGGGGAGGGTTGTCGTTGACATCCGACACCAGCACTGACACTGTGGTGGAGCTGGACAGACTGAGTGGCTGCCCACCGTCGGACGCCACCACCAGCAGCTCGTAGCTAGCCTTGGTCTCTCGGTCCAGCAGGGAGCTGGTGATGATTTGCCCCGTAGCGGGGTTGATGGAAAACTGTCCATCTCCACCTGTGAGGCTATAACTAATGGACACATAACATCATACCCATTTGTTAATTCACCAAATCTTAATTATATACAGTAATCATATGAATGTTTCTTTAAACAACTTTTTAAAGTATTTCATAAAAAAAAAAAAAAAAAAAAAAAAACACCCCACACCTCACACCCCAACACCCTTTTCCTCATGGCCCTGACCAGGATTAGCAGTTGGAAGATGAAGGTATGGACTCTTGCTCATGCAGTAATGCCCTTTTAATCCTGCAGAGGTCACTGTTGGAAGCCCATATGGATTTGGAGGCTTATTTGCAGCAAACAGACAACGCTACAGTTTTAATGCATCTTTACATTGCCAAATTAAAACGTAGATTTAACTTTTTAAAAAAAAATCCATGAAAAAATTTTTAAAGTTTATTTTAGTACATCACTGAGTTTGCATCTCAGTGGTTTGTTTTGATTCCAGCGCACAGAGACATTTAAACACAATCTGTCCTCTACTGTAGTTAAGTGCTGGCCATGTCCCAGAATTCTTTATGACCAGAAAGTCATATTTTTGGGTTACAAAAGAATATCAGGTTTTAAGTTGTTTTTGCCACATTTTCTAGCATTGCTCAGAAATAAACTTCTGACTGACACAGGTCCATATTTGCCTAGTGAAAATGCTCTTCTCACAGAGGTATTTCCTCCACACTGGGTGAATGACTTCCAAGTATTACACAACAAGAACAAGACCCAACATATAAGCACCTCTTAGTACTGAATCACTCACAGAAAAAGTGGAGAAGCACATTTAAACCCTTTGACAACATTCTGATAACCTTTTTATTTTAAGGGCTAGTCAACTTCTACTGGGTGTTTCTAGTTATGTCACCACCAATTAACATCCTCATTACCATGGCTGGCATATCTCCACCTTTTCTTTTTTTTTTTTTACTGTAACCTGGTTCAATGTTCAGACCATGTACGGACGATGCACACTCACCTAATCACACCATTGAGTCCGGAATCGGCATCTGAGCCATTGACCAGCAGGACGTCAGTACCAGTGGGTGCGTCCTCGGGCACTGTGGTGTGGAAGGACGTGCCGGCGAACAGGGGGACGTTGTCGTTGTCATCTTCCACTTGGACGATGACGGTGCCCGTGCCGCTCAGCGTAGGAGACCCTGTGGATTTCAAGGGCGATGAAGCTGAGAAACCAGCATCTATTTGCCCATTTTACCATCAGTCCTGGTGTTCAGTGATTTGGGGACATCTACGTGTGATGCAGGAAACGGTGTGACTCTCTGAGTTGCATTCTGAGACTTGAGTGTGCAGAGAGAGCCATTTTGAGTAAAAATCAAAACTTTTCTCCACTCCATGTGAAGTGAAAAAAAGAAAGAAGGAAAGAAAACTCTCACACGCTCCATGGGGCTAGTATTAAATCAGGAGCAGATGAGAAATAATAGCTTAGCAGAATAACGAAAAACTCAAACATCTGCTCCATCACGTTACTTCAGAACATGGTTAAAAATTCATTTGTGCTTCAAGTTGTCGCACACCGATAACATTGAATGCTCCAGTTCGCAAACGGTGGAGCCTTAACATAACATGAGAGAAGAATAACGACTAAACGCTGGCCAGTTGCTTCACCTAATCCCTCTTGAACTCCAGTCTTGCATGATCAGTTAGGAAAATACCAGATTCAAAGGAGGGGGGGGATCTGTCGTTTCTGCTTCGGGTCCGGACCAAAGTAAAAAGCCGAACAAGCCCGACTGTGTGAGTTTCAGCGTACCACGTTCAACCTGCGTGGTGTTAATCTGTTTATTATAGTTACAAAATGATTAACTACGGAGGAGCATTGAAGTACAGGGTGTCAGGATTTTCCCCGTGTTTCAGCGATATGACTAAATGAAGAATCCAAATCTCAGTCCCCGTGAAAGGCAGTGCTGTTGGTGACGTGGGGGGTGGGGCAGAGTGAGGGACACAAACATTTGTTTTACTGCATTTGTACATGCATCCAAGGCTGGATTGAAAGCATGTAAAGTTAATGTAATTCTGCCTGAGTGCATAAACAAATCTTCCGAAATGCATTCCCGCACAGCAGAACATAAACTCTCGAACACACAAACATAAAAAAAAATAAAGATCCAAGCCATGTCCAAAAATACCAATCCCAAACACCGCCACCAAGCTTTTCTTCGGTGGAGTGAAAAGCCGAGCTGTGCCGTCCTCTCACAGCCGTGCTCATCACAAAGCCTGGCATTTTCTTCTGACTAAGCGGAGGTCAAGGTGATTATGGCTCACAAGCAGTCAGCTGCCTTTCCCTGCTAACTGACAAAGTAATCGGCAAATATTTGGTCCTGCTGACGACATTGAAAAGAGCCATTTTTGGCGTAACAGTGCCCTGTCATTACATTTCAGAGTACTTTGCATTTCAAGAGAGGAACAATGCATGAAAGCAGTATGAATGAAGATACTACGTCAGATGTGAATATCAGCTACCCAGAGGTAACGTTTCTATGAAAAGCAGCCGCAGACTCGTGAAACTATGGTAAAATGGTGCCCGTACTCCATCGCCGTGTGGTCATGTCCTCTGAGGCATGCTTGAACCACAGGGCCCCGCACGATGGTCATCTTTATTCTAAATTTGTCCCCCTGGGTGCTAACATCTGCTGTAGTAAGTGCTCTGAGCAAAACTTATGACATCTGGCTCTTTAACTCTTTAAATTATGTCCATTCTTATTATCAGACTGATAAAAATTAGTCCTCTTTCAAACTGAAATGTAATGCTTGGAAATCTCCGGCCTCAGTACAGACAATTCACTCGTCAGACAGCTGTGATGTCACATTCTGTTTGCTAACACAGAACAACAGCTTAAGCCAATGAAGCCGACTACCCATGCCCTCAGGTGAACCCGCCCTCCTACTCTGTCTAGTGATTGGCGAGCTCACTTCCCTGACCTCAGGTAATACGGCAGTGATCTGTAAGGATTCGCTCTCCTCTCTCTTTGAGCCCAGTCCTGATAAGGCGAATGCTGCAAAATCGTCATGTTAATCGTGTCACGTTAACTCTCCCAGTTTCAACAGAACCAGAACATAAAGGGAAATCCGCTGTTTACATGGATGAGCTGTTTTAAAACCATTGTCTTGTCTTGTAATGACCCAGTGGACATACTTTAAGACTTATGAATATCACAAACATTTTCTTTTGTCAGAATATTTGAACACCGTTGTATAAATACATACGTGATAGTGGACATTAATCCCAGTCGGAGCAAATTAACAGCGCGACCGGATGCTACTTCTGAATGCTCTGTTGCCCCTACTAGTTTTTACTGAAATCTTTTTTTGGTGCCAATCTAACTGAGAAGCAGAAATAATGCAGGCGTCTTCTGATGTCTGTGATTGATGGCACATTCGGTGCAGGCCCACGTAGGTCCACATCACAGTGCAGGGCACATGACATCGTTTAGCCATGGAGGGAGTGCGGATGGAAATTTGCATAGCTCGCCTGGAGTCCGGGGCACTGCCTCACTCTGCGGTGGGAATATTGTTTCCATAGGCAGACTGCTCTCCCAGAATGCCGATCTCCTGTTGCCCCAGCACTTCTGGGTATGTGGTGCAATTTATGAGTGAGAAGAAAACCGAAGAGCCTTCAATTGGGGGTCTCTCCTTCATGCCCCCCCCAACCCCTGGCAGTCCTGAGTCCCATCGAGAGGGACCAGGAAGGACGGGAGCGGTGACTGCTTCGCCGTCACTCCTGCCCCATGGCCACAGACATTTCAATGCAGCTCCAGCATGCGGCTCTGCTCGGAATTCCACGGGGGTGACGAGGCTGATTTCGGTGAGCACATCTGGATCCAGGGATGGCGGTGGTTTTCACAGCGTGTGTGTGTGCATGTGTGTGTGTGTGTGTGTGTGTGCACGTTTGTGTATGACTGATACCCCAGGGCAGACCTTCAGCCTGCAACAGGACAGTAAACAAAGCTCTTGGCTGCTGCTCCTGCTTGGTAACCTAAAACCGATGGATCAGTCCTGTAGAATCACATGGCCAGCGAGCAGTCAAACATTTTCATTTTCTTTTCGTTTCCTTTGCCAGTTTTTGACAAAAGAAAATGGCTGTCTTAAACGACTAAATTGCATTCGACTCCACCTCCCACCCACCCATCAAAAGCCCCTTGAAAAACATGTGTGCAGCTTGCTAACTGCTCACACACAAACACCTGCTTGCATTTCGGTCTTTGCTGGGATTGGCCATTGACCCTCAATTCAATGCAATCACCAAACCCTACCTCCACATAAATAAACAGTGAACGAAAGCCCATAACAAACAAAAAAAAATCACACATGCGCACACGAACGCTGGAGTGCTCTGGCATTTACATAATCCAGCTGAAGGTCGGCCTGGGGTGCCTCGGGTTCAATGGCTTGAGCTCCTTCTGCTCATCCCATTCCAGATAAATTGTATATGCTACAACAGGGCTTTTGTTTTGATTATAGACTGGTTTGCCAACAGACATCAGCCGTATTAGTGGACTTGTACACAGAAGTTTCACCGCCAGGGGCAGGGAGATGAATTTAAGCTAGGAAAATGTGCTCTTCCAATCAGTATAGAGCAGTTTATGATGCAGCGTTCCTGCTCCTTAAACTGGGGTTGCCCAAGAGGCTTGCACTAAAATCAGCCGGCCCATCCGCGTGTTGATGCGTGCCGAGCCAAAGGCCCATCCCCATGGGAACTCGGTCTCCCTCATCGCTTTCCCCTCCAAAGCAGAACCACAGACTGATGGTATTTGGATAACAGAAGAAATGTGCCGCCTGGAAGTAAGCAAAAAAAAAAAAAAAAAAAAAAAAAATGACTGGTCTGAGATGAGGAATGCCAATACCTTAAACCTTACGCGAGCAATGCTGTGCTGGTCCTGCAGTTAAAGTTAACACGTTCATGAGGAACCCAGCGTGTGCATCAAGCCCCAAACACTGGAAGGTATTAAAAATATGATCATGTGCCAGACGGGACCCCATCCGTTACTCCTGTCTCATCTGAAACACGTACACACCGTGTTTTCTAAACTAGACGTAAGCCTTGGCTGTAGAGCAGGAACATATGGCAGGATCTAAGTACTTAATTAGTGTTCATCACCAGAGAGCAAATCACATTAGATAAAGGAGAACTTCCCCTATACTCTGTCAGTGCACATGTGGAGGCTGAGATGGTACAAATATGTAATTGCATGTGTAATTACTGTATCGGCATTTTAAAATTATACCAATCAAAAATGACCAAATTGCAGGCTATGTTAACAGCAAAGCATCCCACCCAAAGAATGTAACCAGTAAGCTTGTAATATACTGTGCTTTAATATGCCAGTTATCAGGCTATGTTCATATAAATGAAGGGAGGGGGTTATTAAACAACATTTAAAGGTTATTTTAACGTGAGAGATGAGGAAAATCACCCCAACCCCCTTTTAAGTCCTACTCAGCATCCTGGTTCCTAAGGATCTATGTAGGGTTTGTTGGGAACTGTGAACTTTAACAGGTTGACTTAGGGAGAGAGATGAACGTGGACGTTTGTCAGACTGCCATCCGTAGCTTAAAAGGCAGACTCTTAATTGCAGTTTATGAACTCTCGTTAGACACCACTGTTTGAGGGCGCAGCCAATTAAGCACATCATTACTGGTGGAAAACGAGATAGAATTCCACAGAAATGGACATTTTTCTCCCGAATGGCAGC
Organism: Gymnarchus niloticus; assembly: GCA_009936485.2. NCBI lineage: Eukaryota > Metazoa > Chordata > Actinopteri > Osteoglossiformes > Gymnarchidae > Gymnarchus > Gymnarchus niloticus. The sequence continues at coordinate 5,482,794 of JAACJT020000013.1, read as the reverse complement.
TGTTGCTTTGCGACAAAGCCCCTCTTAGTCTCACTGTCAAACATGGATGAATGGGCAGGGGGGGAAGGGGGGGAAGGGGGGGCACCTCACTTTGCCAGATCGAATGAAATGAACAAAGATTTTCTCAGAGAAAATGAGCCAACACGGCCAGAGGGAAACAGCAACTTGCAATTAAATTCCGAACAACCTTGCCCCAGAAATGCAGACTTTACACAATCGCTTAAAGCCAGAGGCCCTTGAAGATCTGTATATCACAAATGCCTTCATCTTCTTCACGGACAGCTGAGCCTGACTGTTTCTCCATGCCCACCTCATATATCAAGGATCATTCTTGGTGTCCATTTGAACCCATGCTAGATCACTTCACAGCATTCCTCTACGTGACTCACCTTCTTCCAACGAAGCTCAGCACTTCCTAAAACTTCATGCTACGTTTCAAACATGGGACTCAGTTAGGCTTCAAATTGCACATTTTCCATGACATCATTCATCGAATCTTAACAGCCATTAAAAAAAAAAAAAAAAAAAAAAAAAACAATCATTCCTATACTTAAATGGAAGCCACAAGTCTTCTCCAAAAACAAAATAAAAACTTTATCTACTGTTTCTGGAAATTGGAAAATCTGGTCTTAATAAAAAAGGGAACGCTGATGTAAGATTTTCAGCATCAAAATCTACAAAGGTATTTCCAGGAGATATATTGACCTGAACTTGACAAGTCACACAGTAAGCGAGTGGGCACATCAGAATTTAAGTCCCATGTCCTGGCTTTAGGACCATACTACACCCAACACCACACTGCCTCTTAAAAATCCTATCAGGACACTCTAAAGCTATTGACACTTAAGAGTTCCAGTGACAGTTAAGCTTTCCAGAAAGACATTTTTAAAAAAGCATAGTAAAAATGAGGTTAAAACATCACATCTTTGCTGCACTGCCCCTAAGTCCATGCAAACTGCTACAGGTCTGTAAAAGTTCATTTGAGGAACCTGATATTTTGTTTGGCTGGACCCATGTTGTTGTTAGACCGACTGGCTGGAAATTTCAGAAACTGACTCTATTAAAAGTTTATCGTGGCAAATTTGGACAGTAATTTGGCAACGTTTAGCCTTGTTTTTATTGCATTTTTTTTCCCTTTTTTTAAATTGCTGTTTATCAAGATTCCATCGGTTTGGCATTAATTTCAATACATTTAATATACTAGCCTCAAGCAAAGGGGTGGAGAGGGAAAATGGTGAAAATAATCTTTGTTTATTAAGAAAGCATTTTTACAATATGCCCATGAATACTACAGGTCAGAGCTGAAAGCCTGGGAGTCAGAGCTGAGAGTCAGAAAGCATCTCAAGTTCATTTAGAGTCTTTGAAGATCCACGTTTTACATAAAGCGGGCGTCCAAATTCTCAACAGGCTAAGCAGCCGTTGAGAAGAAGTGCAAACACTGTGGCCCAGGTTGAGACTTGAAAGGAGATCTTTCCTGTCTGGGTAGGGAGAGAATCACCAGCACAGCCATAGATCCCTAAAGTATGCAGTGAATTCCTAGCACACACATTATTCATTACTCTAACAGGTATTCCTACTGAGGTTATTATTATCCATCCACCCATACATCTCCCATCCACTTATCCATCGCAGGGTCGTGGGAGGCTTGGAGCCGATCCCAAACGGCACAGAGCACAAGACCTGGTGGTACTATAATAATTTTCATTTTTCTTATTATCATCATCATCATCATCATCACGAAGGCTTTGTTTTTTTGGGTAAAGACACAATGAGATGTACACAGTATGGTAACTCTAACAGCAGTGGTCTCCTAACTAAAAGCCCAGTGTCTGAACACATGCCTCCATTTTGTGCCAGCATTTAAACATGATGACCCATGTCATTGGTCCATAATGCATAAGGCCGTATAGGTGAGAGCTGCTCTCAAGAATCATCATCAAACCGTACGTGTGGTTTAAGAACACACAAAAAAAAAAAAGAACAAACCCGGGTCTTCAGCGGTGAGCAAAAACCTTCTGCGTAGACCATCCAGTACTGGTAATCTGCTAAGTGGCTGCATGAGAAATCGGTCAATGGAAGGTGCTTTACGCATCAATGCTGTATTTTTACCATCCGCATCTTAGCATGGCCTGGCAGGAAATTTAGCGAGTTGCAGAAACAAGGCAGTTTTTTCACGCAGCTGCTCGATTGCAAACCCGGTCGACTGCGTCTGATTTACGTGTTGCTGGTTGATGAAAGTGGTGGACACACGAAGTAAACAGGCAGAAACGCTTCCTCACCTTTTACCAAAAAACAAGCTCCGAACTAACCTTTTAAATAACGGACTAGATCTCTTCAGCAAACACGCATCGCACTAACTGCAAACATGCCAGGGCTGACTGTCGCTCTCCTTTCAAAAGAAGGCAGCTAGCTTTGGAGCCATGTATTAAGAATAGAGGGCCAGCCATGCGCAACTGAAATGCGTCCTGTTGTCCCGGTACACGACCGGTACAGATGATTTCCATTCTACAACGCGGGAATTGTCAATGCCTACAAGGTACAGCTGCGTGTCCATGCAACCAATAAATAAAACACTATTGATGATGACAGTGGGGACCCCAATAGTTTCTGCAGAAGCTGTAAGGGAGATGTTTTTAATAAAATGTACAGCGTCTGAATGCCTTCTTGGACTCAATACCCTCAGTGACATAGTATTCCAGATGTCCAAGTTTCCCGATCAGACTGCCCAAAAATAAAAGTAAAATTTCAGGATGGCCCTTACATTAAAATTGTCAAGAGCTATAAAAAAGTTCGTGAGGGAAAAAGGGGGTAAGTTATACAAAAAATGGCATTATATTGAGACAATCAGTGCTGGCAATAGCATACAGGATATTGTAGCCTTTAAAGTCACACACTCCTGTGTCAGGTGACGTGCTAAAGAGTTTGAAAAGACTAATGAGTATTTTTTGGATGCTCGCAATCTTTGGGGAAGATCTGGGATGAAAAAACGCAGTGGAGAAGGCAAATTGTCAGAATGGAGGTTTGGAAAAGCCTGAATCATTATAACGTGCAGAGTCTAGCTCCTAAAATTCGTGATGCACAACTACCCTGAGCAGTGTAGCACTCAAGTGAACTTTTAAAGACCATTAAACGATCAAAGTAGCTCACTAACAGTTTTATGCTACACCCATTATCTTCAGAAAGATATCTCCGGCACCTATTCAGCTCAGGTGCCTTTTTAAAGACTTGGAAACAGTAAACTTTTTGGTTACAGCTTCACATACTTAATCACTGTAAGCTACTTACTGCATCTACTGCTCACCAAATCACTTATATGGAGATACAAGTAGACACAGAATGTTTCTTGGGTGGTGACTGTTAGTAAATATCAATACATAAACATTTACAGTGCTTGGATTGATGATCCTTACTCTTCTTGAAGTCACTGTTGCAGGTAACTTTCTCTAAACGGTCTTGAGCTATGATTAAAAAGCTCATTTGTCTGCAGCTGGATCCAGATGTTATGCCAGTAGGTTTTCCTGAAACCGTGTTATCGTTATCTCCCTTGTTTTTTCTCAGAAAGGCTTCCAGCAACTTTCCACAGTGCCGGCTTGAAAAACACCTTCACGTGTGTTGTTTGAACCACATTCAGTCCAGAACACAGATTTCTAAATAACAAAATTCCTCATCTCCAGCCAGAAACCGTTATGAAAACCAGCACCAGAGAACTCTTGTTTCCATCCATTTCAGGAGATTTCATGAAATCCTGCTATCACTGCAAGAAATGCGCCTTAACCGTTAAATCGTTGAAACATGCCAAACGAGCACCCTTGCTCAACGTGGTCCCAAACACACACAAAATAACCCTGCAATACAGTGGAAAAAATATTACATTTGTTTACTCTCCAAGTTTCCATATCCCACTATCTGCATTAAATGCACTTATTTTGTACTTACATTATTTTGGCGAATGCTAGCATCTCAATAGGAAGGACTGTTTTGCAGAGGAACAGGCATTATTTTTGAAGTACCTGAGCTACAGTAATACTTTACTAGGCCTGTAAAATGTAAATCAAACCCAATAAACCAATCTGTTTACAATAAGTTTTACTGGCTTTCTTCTGATCTGGGAATAGATCTGTATGAAATTTCCATGACAAGAAGCTGTTGTAAATAAAGCAGACTGGACGGAAAACTTTGCTGTCTGCCTAGTATATATTTTCTTCAGCATCCTACAAATTACATTATTGATTGGACAAATCATTGCTATTGCTAGCATCGATTGGTAGTTTGGGATAGTCCCACCCACTGTGGGTTTTGTAGCTTCATTTAGCTCCAGCATTGATTGGTTAGTTTGGGATACTCCCCCCACCGCGAGTTTTGTATTATCATTTAGCACCAGCATCGATTGATTAGTTCAGGATACTCCCACCCACCATGGGTTTTGAAGCCTCATTTGGCACCAGCATTGATTGGCTAATTCAGGATACTCCCGCCCACCGTGACGGTTGAAGCCTCATTTATCCCATCACTAATTTACTTTCTCTCTGTGTCTTCAAAAATGCCTGGAGAGCATTAGATGACAAGTTGCACTGAGTTACTGTTGATGACCATGTACCCTCCTTGGAATATAACTGAACGCACAGCTCTGATCCACACAGAAAACCTTCGGATCACTTGTGCGACCGTTTTCCTAATGCATTTATACCATGTTGATCAGCATCATTCACAAATGATTACATCAGCAGTCTTTTTGTTTGTTTTTTAATCAAGACATGTCATGCAAAAGCTGCACTATGGTCCACATTTCATTTTGTTTCCTCCACAAGTAAACTGACATTAGCAAAGCATTTGTTTGGCCTAAACAGAAAACTGGCCTTTATTTAGGCGGCCATAGTCTCACTTGCCAAAAGGAGACATCTATTTAAAATACAGCGATCGTCATTTGTCTGGACCTGACACGTACGTTTATATTTAACGGCTCCAGTTGTAACTCCAGGAAAGCCATCCTGACGACCAAAGTGGTATCAGGGCTCCATGACCCCAGCATGTAAGCTTTAGCAGGGGTCCAGGAACAGATCCAGTCATGCAGGAAGGTGAGGAAAACCGGGGTGACATGTTGTCATCATGGGGCAGCATAACTTTCCATGCTAAATTCATGGAAGATTCCCTTCTGGTTGTACTTTGCATTTGACACGTAGCTTGTTTGATGGTCATGAAAATGAACACCACTTTGCGGCATATTTATTGGTCAAAGTTGTAGTACTAACATATTAGTACTTCGAAATGAAGTTAAACATTAAATGCGTTATTCTTTCCATAAATCACCCTCTATCTGTTTGTAAAAAGAAAAACATTGTAGTGATTCCACTTCTAAAAAAATGTTAATGTACACTGTACCGCAGCACTCGAGCCAATTGCATTTCTCATGTCACCCGATCTTCCACTTGATTGGCAGAAGCCAGTTTGATGTTTTGAACTTGGAATTGCTGGCAGCTGATTCGATAGATTGTTTTAAACAGGGATGGCAAGATGTACAAATGGGCAAGCCCATTTTTTTCCTGTACTCTTTTTCTTTTCCAGTGATATAATTCAGTTTTATAGATGTGCGCAAACTCGTCCCTGCTGATACTTAAGGCTCTGACATATTCCACACATATCCTATAAGTAATGGAGTTCATTTGTCCGCTGTAATGATTTCAAGATGTTTTAAATAATTAAGGGAAATGACAGACATAAGTCAAACACAGTACATAAGGAAATACACTACATCTGTGTTTTTACCATACATGCAAGCACCATAAAAATGTTTTTGTTTCTATTTTCTGGACAACGTGATCGCGTTCTCCGGTCCTACCTGAATCGATAGCTGTGATGATCAGGGTGTATGTCTCCTGTGCCTCGCGATCGAGACTCTGAATGACGCTGAGGTGACCGCTAGAAGACAGACTGAAAACCCCATCCTCGTTCCCAGTGCTCAGAGCGTAGCTCAGCTGTCCGTTCGAAGCCTGGTCATCATCTCTGGCCACCACCTAGGACGGAAAGGCTTCCCCTTTACAAACGTTCGCTGGAGTGGAAAATTAAAATGGATGCCGGGTTGCTTTCCCGCCTTGCCGCCATCCGGAAACCGGACATAAATCGCCACGCCGCGGAGCTCGTTAGTGACCCCCCCAGCGCAACACGAGCCCCGCCTTTCTGGCTGCCGTGCCACGCCAGATCGTCCGACGTGCTGGCACGTGAGAGTGCTGGAGTATGGCGATGGACAACGGCTGGCCCGCATCCCGGATAGACAGCTGGTCCTCGTTTTCTCCACATATGGGTACAGGAAGTTCACTCGTTTTACCTTTGTCACAGGAGACGTATAGTTTAATAGCTTATTAAGTTGGTTCTGCAAGTCCGGATTCTCCCTTTCCGGCGGCCGTCGCCCCTGACAATCGCTATCCATCTGTCGCATGAAGACCGTCCAAAAAATGCAACAACAATATTTTTCTTGTTAGTCAGCATTTTAGCCTGAAATCATTTTCCTTATTAATGGGACGTCTGGGACAAAAACAAAAATTATTCTTATCAACCAGCTACCTTTTCATGCATTAATAAAGAATAAAACATATTAAGATCAAAATATGAAACAAGTCAAGGTATTAGCTGTTAATAATAGAATAAGGCATCCAGATATAAGTCAATATATTCTTACTGAGTGTGTTTTCATAAAGCAAAGGATTTTCTGCGTTTTTTATTATGTGATGTATTTTTTGTAATTGCAGTTCTACTTAATGTACACTGGTGCTTTAGTTCTAAGCATATTTGAGGACAGAGCGACTTTCTCATGATGGCTTGGTGCCTCCTTTAATGCCAGAATGTACTGACCTGCAAAACAGTCTTTGGGAGATTGCTGAGGTTTTCCTTCACCGTCACAGTGTAGGGCGACAACTCGAAAACAGGCTCACAGTCGTTAACGTCCAGCAGCACAATGTTGACCGTGGCTCGGTCTGTCCGCTGGCTGCTCCCTCGGTCTGACGCCTGGACTACCAGGGAGTATGCAGGCTTCTTTTCCCGGTCCAGCTGCTTGGCCACCGAAATCATACCTGTGACCGAGTCAATGCGGAAATCGCCGTTTACATTCCCACTACTGATGGAGAACCGAATCTGGCCATTGGTACCCTCGTCCACATCTGTGGCAGACACCTGGAGCACGTCGGTGCCAGTCAACGTGCTCTCCTCGATCTCAATGTCATATATGTTCTGGGAGAAGCCGGGTGTGTTGTCGTTAACATCCAGGACGATCACCGTGACATCCATGACGGCCGACAGAGGAGGTTCTCCCTTGTCCGTCGCCACGATGGTCAGCGTGTAGTTCGACAGCTCCTCCCTGTCCAATTCCCCGATGAGCCGAACATTCCCGTCCACCGTCCCGATGCTAAACTTGTTTCCGAATGGGCTGTGCAGCGAGTATTCCACGTAGCTGTTGGGTCCACTGTCAGAGTCGGTGGCCTGTGCTGTGAAGACAACCGTATCCATGGGAGTATTCTCCTGGATGTAGGTCATCTTCTGCGAGGTGAAGGTGGGTGGGCAGTCGTTGACATCCAGCAGAATGATGGAGACCTGGGCCGTGCTGGTGAACCTCGTTGCAGGGGGAAGCGCCAGGTCGTTCACTCTGACCACCAGGTTGTAGAAGGACTGGCTTTCCCTATCCAAGGCCTGCTTGGTCTTCAGAACTCCATCACGACTGATTGTAAATTGTCCCAGGGAGTCACCTGATGCAATGCTGTAGGACATCTCAGCATTGGGGCCTAACAGGAAAACAGCAAGGACAACAGACAATTCAGGGTTCACCTTTACAGACTACTATTGCAGAATTTATTGCAATTATCAATGCCTATGCATGAAAGCATGAATATCAAGAGATCCATTCTCCACGCTGCTCATCTAGGATGGGGTCGTTGTGAGCCTGGAGTCTACCCCAGGAATCACAGGGTCCAAGGCCGGTGACACCCTGGATGGGATGCCAGTCCATCGCAGGACATAAGACAGAGGACACCCTGGACAGGATGCCAGTCCATCGTGGTACACATACACTGTGGGGAATTTAGTCACAATTTCACCTAACTGTTTCATTTCACCAAGCCACCCAGGCTATAAATAGATCTATTTTATCTTACTAAATATGACCTATTTTAAACAATTTAAAACAAAATAAAAGTTATCAGCCTTATAAAAACTGCTTCTGTACGATTTTGCTTCCAATAATAGAGCAACGTTTTGAATTTATGGACATCAGTCATATAGAGCAAAACATCAGACACCAAGTTGCAAAGTCTAACCATTTCAGGAAATTCTTACATTATAAAATGTTTATTATGAGCAAGTCAGCTTGCAGAAAATATTCCCTTAGCCTTTAAATACTTAGCCACATTTATAGATATATATATAGGTGCCATCTACCGTTGACGTTTTGTAACAATTTTAACATCTGCAGTAAAATTTGTTCATTTATATGCTACACATGTGTTAAATTACATATAATGTGAATTCCTAAATGTAATTATGTATTCAGTTTTATCCAGTTCTCATGAGTCAGACGTGTTAATCACTCTCAATCATCCAGTTTGCGTAACAGAGGCCGTGCAGATGTTCCAGCACTTTGTATGAGATGCTTTATCCCATGTTCAACTTTGCATGCTTCCTTAAACACCTGCACCTGTCCCTTAAATCCATGTGTGTAATTTACACACATCGAGGACTTTAGTTAAGAATTTTAACTATTCATGTCTTCATTATCATAAGAAAATATGAAATTAAAAAAATGGCTTAATGTGCATATTATCCTATCATGTTCCACTCAAGGCGTACCATCATCCACATCGCTGGCTCTCACGGCAACGATGCTGGAACCTGGCGTGACGTCCTCCATGACTGAGGCACTGAAGGTGCCACTCTCAAAGGCGGGCGCATTGTCGTTGACATCCAGGATGTTGAAGTAGACCCGGACGGAGCTGGCCTGGCCGCCACCGTCTTCCGCACGCACTGTCAGAATGTAGTACTGCTCAGTCTCGTGGTCCAGCTGCTGTGTCACGTTGAAGACCCCCGTCACCGGGTTGAGCAGGAACACCTTGTCCTCGTCCTCCTCCTCCAGGGAGTATGTGATCTCTCCGTTGGTCCCCGAATCTGCGTCACTGGCTAAGATGGCTGCTACGATGGAGCCTGAGACGCACGGGGGGTAAAAGTTTCACAGCGTCCGTGTAGTAGAACGCTTTCAAAACATACTTAAAGGACAGTCCCAAATGTTAACTACGACAGCAGTTATTAGAGTGTCCTTGTGAGATCTGGCCTAGATGCAGGTTAAGCAGTAACAAGGAGGAAGTAATACGTATTGTCTGTAAAACCTGGCAATCATCACTGTGCTGGTATGTTGAACCTGGTCGACATGAAACAGGAAGTAGGAGAGAGGAACTCTTGAGGCTTGTTGGCAACCTACCAGGAGTCATGTCTTCTGGGAGGTCAAAAGAATACACGGCTCTGGAGAATTTGGGCGTGTGGTCGTTGACGTCGTTGACCGTGATGTTGACCCTCATGTCCGACGACTGCTTGCCGTCATCAGCCCGCACGAGCAGCGAGTACTTCGATCGGCGCTCCCGGTCCAGACGCTTGGTGGCGATGAGGTCTCCGGACTCGGGGTCGATGCGGAAGCTGTCGTCAGAGCCGCTGATTATGGTATACGTCACCAAAGCATTTGGTCCCTATGAGGAAAATAAAAAGGGAGGTCTTGTGTTTTTATATGGAGGCACGGGACTTATCATACGGGATGTATCTTAAAGGCTTCGTCTCAGGTGTGAGCCACAGCATTTATTTACAGGCAATGCTAGCAAAAAAATGACAGGAAATAATGGCGGCAGAAATGACTGGTATCAGTACAGAAGTGTTATTGCAAGATAACGCTTTTCAGAGCAAAACTGTACACACAAAGTACCTGATCAAAACAGCTAAATAATGATGGATTCCATATGGAGATACAGTAGATTTTTATTGTACTTCTCACAACATGCATTTTAAACAGCTAAAGACAGACAGATGACAAAAGGTCAGTGAGTAAAGGTTATTAGCCTATTCCCACGTCTTTTACTATAATCCAGCAACCAAATCATATCAACACAAAATGTCCAGAATGTGTGAGCTGGATACTGAGACAGTCTCTAGCTACGGTATTAAGCCATAAGCAGTAAAGCCTCATTGCCTGTTTGTAATTTCTTGGATTTAGTTCGTTTTTCCCCCCCGAAGGAAATGGAACTCAGGCTGGTGTTCGTCTTCGCTGGAAAAGCGAGGCGCTGTCGTTGAGCCGGCCCTGCCGTCATCAATCAGGCAAAGGCTCTGGGAAATCCATCAGCCACCTGGACTGCCGGCATAGGCTGCAGAACCCCGACACCCTCGGCCAGCCAGTGAATTATTTGATGGGGCTCAGCAGGAGGAAGAGGAAGTGGGGCTTCAGCCCTGGGAAGGACCCCTGTCCTGACCTTCACTTAGACCTTGTGTTTTTTTTTTTATGACCCTCTCCAGGCCCGGTACACAAAGAGGCACTAGGGTAAAAGATAAGAGTCTAGAAACAAACTGCGGCGTGAAAGAAAACACAAAAGTCATCCAGCAGATTTGGTGCCAATTTGGATGCGTTTGCTTCTGATGACCTCTTATCACAGAAGCGGAGAAATGCACTCCTGCTGTGACATCAGTAGCTACGATGCTAACACCAGCATGGAGAAGCAACTTTAGCTAAATAACTGTGAGCTCTCACACACCCGCTGGCTGCCAAATCTTTATTTTCGTCTTCATTGCCGAATGTTGACCTGAAACGATCTGGAAATCTGGTGACGCGAGCGAGACGCCGCAAATACCTCTTTGATCTGGAAGTCCTCAGCTGTCATTTCCTTAGGCCGCTATTCCACGTGTAAGTAACTAAATATTAACACAACAAACACCGGGCCAAAGCACGTTTCCCTCTGAGAAAGTCACATCCAAGTATCCCCAAAAGTACGCGTTTCGGCCTAACAGTCTCTAGGACTGCATAATGCTTATCGTCTGACACATCAACATACCGCACTTCACAATGCTTTTTCAAACGTACAATTTTAACCCGATGCGAATCACGCATCGCAAGAGCCCCGGCATGTTTGATTTTGCTCAAATGGGTTTTGCCCGCTGCGCGTGACCTTGGCCGTAGGTCACGGCCAGCTGTCTAGATGTGCTCGATCTCCGCATCGCACGTGGGGGATCCAAGGACTCAGCTGGGAGCATCTACTGAATCTTCGTGTTGATACCTTAGTTCAAAAACAGCTACACCAAAATGTAGTCGATAGCCTGGATAGCGTTTTCATTTCAAAGCAGGCTTGCGAAAATAAGTCCATATGCTACGGCCATATGTCTTTATTAAATTAAGAGACGGCAAAGCACCAGTAAAATTCACTTAGCTCATTATAATTTATTTAATGTGGTATAAAACAGAGCTTTGAAAGCCAACTACGATAAAGCCAGAGAGTGACTAAATGGGTAGGCTGTGACTGTCCTCACCTCACCTGTGGGGTGCAAACCTCATCGTGGATATTGACCCCCTTCTAGATTTTTCAATTCATTTCAATTTATTTCTTTCTAAAACCTATTGGGTCCGATACGGAGAGGTACGATATGTGTCATTCTCCAGTTTGTGGGAACGAGACATTTTTTTTTTTACTTAGGACTGGAGATCATGTTAAGCTGCGAATTTCTCAGATGTTAGTTTCACAAAGTGGTGAAGTTATGTCCCGTTAACAAATCTGTCTGCTTTGTAAGGACTGTAAAGTATTCATTTCCACGTTCTCACAGGTCCTTCAAAAAGCCCTTTTTACAATGGCCTTACCACTTCACCTCTGCTGAGAGCTTTTGAAATTCTCAATGCTGTGCTCCTCAGAGATACACGGCTCCAGTGGGCTTCATGTCCACATCCTGCTTGAGGCATGAATGATGAAGTCCTTCCATAATCGAAAGTGAAGTCAATGATGTAATGTGAACTACAGGAGTTTCACTGGGGCCTTCTGCGTAACGTGAAGAATCAATCGTCGCACATTACCCTCAGGTTTCTCAAAGCTACACTCTTAGGGCGTTTCAGGTAACAGCCCCATGTGATGTCTGGGGACATTCTGTGCCTGAAACAGCAGCTACAGTAAGCCTCTTAGGCCAAGAACATTCATATTTGTGGTTGGATAATTTGTGGGCAAATTCAGAACTTTGACACAAAAAAACAAAAAAAACCCAGGTGGGCAACAAAAACCAGCTTCCTTACTTAATTTCACATTTTTCTGTGTTCTCATCTCATTAAACCAGATTCTAAGATGTTAAACACTATCACACAAAATAACAAATTCAAGGCTCTATCAATGTACTTCTCGCACAAGCAAAACAGCTATTGTACTTAATGACATTAATGGTGTATGCCAGAAGGTTCCCCTGAGTCAAACTTAATACTGTGGATACAAGTTTTCATTGGTCACCTGCATTTAACCGTGGCATTTACCCAATCTGTGTAGCTTCTCCTAGTGATCATGCGTATCCTCCTTCATGATGAGTAAACAGATTGATGTACACAAGCCGTTTACCAGCTGCTACAGAGAAGAAGCAGGACACTTTACCTCATCAGCATCGGTGGCTGTCAGCTGCACTATCTTGGACCCGTCACCGATGTTCTCGTCAATAGTCACGTCCAGCATGTCGCTTGGGAAAATGGGCGGGTTGTCGTTGATATCCTGTAGTGTAATTTCCACCTGAGGTGAAGCAAAACATCTCTCATTTTGTAGCTGTTATGAATAAAGTCCACTGCAGCCCTTAAGTATATCACTGTGTTCTCCTCAGATGTCCGACTGTGTGCAAGACGTATGATAATCTGTTGTGAAATCTCACACATCCCAGGTGATGTCAAATAGGTGGCAGGAGATCTGGCGGCAGGGAATATATTTTATATTAGATCTGTTTTTTAAATGATAAATTCGATTATTCACCCACATTGGGAACAAGACACCAGAACAATTGTTCATATTTCATTTCAGTAGCAGGTGGTTGATATTAAAAACGACTTGGATATCTCCCCACTTTCGAGAGCACACCTTCCTGCTCCTAAGATTCTCATAACGCTGACAGTTTTCCAAAGCACTGTTCTCACCATAAACAATGTCCACCAAAAGGATGAAATGGTGTCAAATGTCTTTGTAGTGTGTTTACATGTCTGCAGCTGTCCCCAAATCCCAGCGTGTGCAATTTTATCCTGTGATTCAAATACAGTCCTGCATCGTCTGTTGAAATAAATACGGATTGAAGGTTAGTAAACAATGTCACATTTGAATCACAAACCACAAATCATTCATTTTGCCGCTGGTTGCTGGAGGAGCCACTAAATATGAAATTGCAGTGTTTGAAAAACCAGGGAGCAACAATGTCTATGTAACTGCATGACAGCCACTCCTGTCCTGCAAAGCCCAGGTCAGAATGGACTGGACATCCACTCCTCCTCATATATTCAAACACTACATGGCATTCACAATAAAGCATGTCGACAAGGACTGTGTTTCAACCAAAATCAGGCCTCACGCGTCTTCTCAGCAAGTATCTAATATAGGAATTGGCCGTCCCAGCAGATGATGAGTTTACTAAACACAATTCACAACCAAGGTTGCGTAATGGAGTGAGTTTAATCTCTCTGGCAATCCAGCATAAATGATGCAATCGTGTGAACTGAGGCAAATTTAAACTATTTTTTTCATGCATTGAAAAAAAATGTCCCGTTCAATGATGAATGATTCCTGTAAATTCTCAATACAATCAAAAGGATTTTACCATGCATACAAATTAAACTAATTCAAACGTCCAGTTTACATAACTCTGCCTTTGTCCTGCCTCCACCTGAAAATGGATGATCTTCCCTGTGCAGGATTACAGCTGACAACAATTCAGAGTTGGCCAGGCTGCTCCTCACAAGCCTGCATGATCTAAGACACTGGGAGAGCAGATTTGAGAAGTCCAGTGCCATCAGCAAAGGTGAGTATTTATTCTGCATTTACATCCTCTTGATATGTAAATACTGCACCAGTCTGGCTCTGAACTAAGACGGCTGTAAGAAGTAAATCTTCCCTCATGTTTTTCATCCAGCGTCATTCTCCACAAGAGGTTAACTTTGGAGTGCCAGGTGAAAAATTCATCAGGAGAAGAGGAAGGGGAGGTCTGGACTTGGAGAAGACAAGCGGGGCTCCTCCTGTACTATAGCATGACTTACGGGGGCGATGACCGGGTTGGCACATGTGAAACACCTCGCTTTACACGAAAAAGATCCCGTTTCAACTGCTTAAGTTTCAACCTGCAGATGTCTGCTGCCTTCCCTGATACACCACATAAATGATTAACAAGTCAACTGCACTCAAACGCGGTCCATTTGCTGGTAAATAAATGATGAGGAGAGAGTGGGTCTATGCAAAACATTTCTTATTTTAGAATGTAACTTTATATTTGAGCTACGTTCATGTGTAACGTGCTACATTAATACAGCTGGCTGTTTTCTTCTTCTGAAACAGCCATCTGTTAGCGTTCACCTTTAACGCTCCTATGGCCCATCTGCTCCATTGCTAACAGCCAAATATGCCTTTGCAGTCTCCACTTGCACATTTAATTTGCGGCATGCTAGCTTAAATGCGTGCGTTTCCTGCGTGCGCGCGGAGCCGCGCATACTTCCGAGATGCTGTAATAAGAAGCCCTACTATTCATCATGTTTAGGGTGATCTTAGAGCCACGCAGAGTGGCTCCACTCTGTACACTGTCTCTTCCACTCTGCTACTCTGGCCTGAGGAGGACGGGCTTCCCCCTTGAGTCTGGTTCCTCCCAAGGTTTCTTCCTTCTGAGGGAGTTTCTCCTTGCCACTGTTGCCATTGGCTTACTCTCTTGTTAAAGGCACTATATAAATCAAATTGAATTGAATCGAATTGAACAGTCAGCACCTGGAATAAATGTGAGCAGATGCCAGCTTGTGTCATCGGGCAAGCGTTTTTTAACATGACACCGAAAATGGGATCAACAGACACTAAGCTTATTATTTCTGAACTGTTCTGCTCTGTTACGGGTTACGTACGAGGCAGGGCCATTCAGAGTGAGGTGTTTATTTTTAAAAAGACAGATACGGTAAACAGGGGCTGTTTTAACAATACAAAACTGTAGCACAAAGCCATAGGGAGAACTGAATATCCTATCCTCTGTAAAGACAATTAGGAAAATTAAAAATAGACGTAGCATTTCTATTCAGGGGGATCCCTAAGAAATATAAAAAATATAGGGCAAGGCAGAAGGTGAAGTATATTAAAGCAGAAAACCATCTCCACAATCCCACTATTCTAAGGGTGCAAGTTAGCCAGTAATTTGACTTGTTCACGGTCCCTACTCAATTAAATACAGAGAGCCGAATACTGCACACCCAGCATTATAGTTGGTCTTTAGGTGTACAAAACCCTTTATCAATCACTGAACAAATCCTACAATGAGGGGGGATAAATAGTCACAGTCTTATATCTGGCCTGTTGAGGGAATAAATAGTCACAGTCTTATATCTGGTCTGTTGAGGGTATAAATAGTCACAGTCTTATATCCGGCTTGTTTGGGTGGTAAATAATCACAGTCTCATATCCCGCGTGTTGGGGGGATAAATAGTCACAGTCTTATATCCGGCTTGTTTGGGTGGTAAATAATCACAGTCTTATATCCCGCGTGTTGGGGGGATAAATAGTCACAGTCTTATATCTGGCCTGTTGAGGGGATAAATAGTCACAGTCTTATATC